>JAVYIG010002117.1:0-270390 GCA_035222895.1 Strongylocentrotus droebachiensis
AAAGGGAAACGAGGTAGATGGGGGCCATCATGCACTCAATAGTATAATACTTCAAGAAATTTCCAAGTAAAAAATTGTTATAAAAGGGTAGGAGTAATATTCTTTACATGCTTAATTAATAGAAGAACAAACATCCCTGACAACCCCAAATATGTCATCACATTTTTTGCAGGTGCATTTGGGTTGAAGATTTAAGAAGGGGAGCCCAAGAACACAGGGGGACACATCTTTATTTGAGTACTTTAATGATATATGTTACATTGGATTGTTAATTAAGGGTACAGGCTCATATGCTTAATAAAGCTGAATGCAGTTTGTGAATTAAACCAGCTCTTTTAAACACTGTTTCATTTCCCCCTTTTCTAATGGAATGTACATGATGTAGTGTCACAGATAAAGATACTACTAATCACACTGTGTCTTCATGTTTTCAGAGAGTTAATCTTACCCAGTTTCTTATCATCCATTCTGTTTGTGGTCTAGGTAGGTAATATCAACATACCACCAAAAATAAATATAATTTGGCCTCAATAGGTCCCTTCCTGGCTGCCTGGCAACCAATACATTAGGCCCATTTACACAGCCCTACAAAAACATTTAAAAAAACCTTTGTGCTTTTTTTTTTACTGCTATTTACACTACTAGAAAAACCCTCCCGTTTTGGGGGATGAGTAGTGCAGAGCTGCCAACTAGATCGGATTTCCCGTGATTGGTATGAAATTAACGATCATTACCGAATGTTTTCTCAAATGAAGGATTTTTTTTTTTTATAATTAAAAAAAAAAAAAAAATTATTATAATTTTTTTTTTATATATGATTTATCGAAGCGAGTGCTGTGAAGTATGGCGGCCATCCAACACTTGCTGAGAAAGACAGAAAATTTATCAAGTATTCTCTTAATAGAAGCCATTTTTCATGGAAAACTGTGTTGTGATGACCTGAAAATCAATATTTAACAACTTTGTGTGAGTAAAATCACCAAAAATTTCAGACAATCATGCGTCCGCGCCGGTGTTGGCGTGCTGTTTTTTCAGATTAATAGCTCCGCATAGGAAAGGACTGATTTATACCTAACACTACTGATTTTGAGCCTTGTGATTACTGATTTTCTGTTCTGGAGGTTGGCAGCTCTGGTAGTGCGGAGAGTCACGTGACCAACAAAAACGGAAAGATTCACTAATGTTTTGAAAGCAGGACCAGGCATTCACACAGGTGAAATTTCTGCCAGCATTTAAAAAAAACTACACTGAAAACCACACTCCAGAAGTGATTTTTTTTAACTGCTTACCAGTATTTTTGAAGCAGCTTCTGATGAAACACCGAAATGTGAGGAAATCTAAAATAGTTTTTTGCAGTTTAAATGAAGATATTGTGATATTTAACGTGTCCGAGATTAAATGTATTATTTGACATTCCAAATAGTCTTCAGTAACATACAAAAATGAAAAATGAAAAGTGTAATGTTTTAAAAATGAGAGTTATTTATCTTTAATTATCAATGGCGGGAGAGATGGTGCTTCAAAGGGAAGATCAAGGACTCTATTTTAAATTAAAGTAGATCCAAAACTTAGGCATGCATGAAACATTTGACAATTTCATGAGTAATTTTTTTTTTTATTCTACGGTTCAAATATTAACCTTTTGTATGTGTGAACCGTCCTAGTTTAGCTGAATTAAACCGGTCCAGATTCTTACATATCACACATTTTCATCAGATGAATGCCCTTGACCAATACCGAATTACCTTTCCAGGTGTTTTTTGATTTATGGACAAAATGAAGGGACTTCGTTAATAACGATTTGGCAAGTTGGCGACACTTTCAGGTAAAGGTCTTATTGCGAAGCCGTCTCTGCATCTACTATTGACAATGTTTGTGCAAACATGAAAAGTAGGTCAACTATTGATCTAATGGCTACTGAAAAGTGTTTAAAACCTTCCTGGAAAAATGTATTCGGTAACAGGGAAATAACTGTTTATGATGTTGAAACAGTTTTCAGTGATCTAACAGCCACTGGAAAGTTTCTAAATGCTTCCTGGAAGGAAAAATATTTGATAACTTCTTGGGAGGGGGGGGGGGGGAGTTTACTCAAAGGACAATGTCTCCAGTTATTGGCATTGGGGCATGATGGTCGAGTGAAGGTCATTAGATCGATTGAAGGAGTATACTGCAAAGGTTTGGGATATATTCTTTGAGGGAGAAATCTATACGTAATTACGGGTTATCAAAAATTTATGAGCTATTTTGGAGATCAAGTTTTTTATGTAATTTGTGACGTTCTGTTGTGTTCTGTGTGTTGTGCATATATTCAGAGTAGTCTTTATTCAAATACACTGTTTACAAGTTGACCTGGTTAATTTGTATTATTCATAATGCACACTTAGGTATGTCAGGGATCAGTTTATTGCATTTCATTAAAAGTTTCAGGATTAGAGTTTGGGTGGTGATTCTGAGTTTCAGGTTCAATTTAGGGTTAGATACACTGTAGTGTTGGGTCCAATTTTGAATAAGGACTCTGATAATTGCTAGAAATTGAGCACAGAGTAGTAGTCCTCACTTGAGCTTAAACTGTGGAGATATGACACTGCCATGTTTTTATTTTCACTTCCTCTAATTTTAACTCAAAGTCCCCTGATACTTTCCTTGTCCAACTCGAAAAACGCAAATTATATTTTTCTTTAAAGTGCCATCCTTGGCACTCTCGTTCTCTCTGACATTTCAAGGTGGGATATTCCTGGCCGGCCGTAGCCCGACAGTCTCCCTCTGTTGTCCAGTGTAAACACCGGCATTAAAAACTAGGTCTACTAATGGATAAAGCATTCTTTTCTTCATTTGCGAAAGTAGGATGGTTATGAGGAGATACCCGACACTGTACGTGTTTAGCATTTGTTGTTTAGCCACCACCTGGAGGCTTAAAAATGTGGAAAATTGAAGGAATGTGCAGGTAGTTTGTTGAACGTGATAACACTGCATGGTGTAGGGTATATCGATGAGGGATGAGCATATGTCATCTTCCATTTTGAGATTTGTGTTATTTGTAGTATTTGTTTATGATATGTTAATGTATATTATGTTTTTTTTTACAAATGTGACTCGTAAGACAATTTTTATGCCTTCCTCTTATTTTGTGCATGACAATAAAGAAATTCAATAAAAGTTTCAAGATTAGAGTTTGGGTGGTGATTCAATCTTAGCGGCTGTAAATATTCCAGTAATTGTATTTTGTGACTAATCACAGCTATTTTTAATACAAATTTAATGCCGTTGTCTAATGCACTGTCTCCGTAGAAACTGGAGTAGGTAGTGGTGATGCAAAAGCTAATATAAGCTAAGAGTGTTGTATTGCCATCATACTATCTGTTGAGAACCAGAAGGGAGTTAACTCTATGTAACATTATTTGATGTTATGAGTTAATGCCCTACTGGCTCTAGATAGGCATCCAGTACTATCCATGTAGATACCGCTTAATACATAAATGATGTCTCTAAGCACTTTACAGATATACTATGACCCGGTCATTGGATTCAATACTTGCCCGCACACAGTGTGTGTACAATCTCCACTCCCTGGGGAGCATTCCAGCCAGGCGTTACTTGATGCTCAAAAACTGTTGACCAACAATGACGGTAGCATCCTACCCAATACTCTTCACTTGATCAACTCGCCAGTTTGGTTTTATAATACTTGCCCCATCACTCGCTCAGAAAGTTGGAAGGAACAATATTTATTTATCCTGTTATATTATTATTATTATTCTCATCTGTTGATGCAATATAAATGCTCGTAAGAAATTTTGTTGAATACATATTGCTACTTGCAAATGTAAGGGAAACATTCTTCAATATTGGCCAAAAAAGAAAAAGAAAAAGAAATCTTGAAATTACTTCATAGGAAAGCTCTTATGCACATATAGCAATACTTTCAAATTCACTCTTCTTCGCATAATTTGACATTTTCCAAAATTCCATGTTCTCTACCAGAGCAATACATCTTCCCTACCGGCGCAATACATCTTCCCTAACATTGACAAGACTTGCATTTTGATGCGATCCCTCTTCTGTTTTTCAATTTCATGGTCATATGTTATGATTCCTCGTATGTCTGCCGACGACATACGCTCTGACTCCTTATTAGGCCAAAGCATATAATCTGCATTTTCCAAACACACACACTCATCGTTATATTCCTCTGAAGCCGGGTTTACCTCGAGAGCACCGTCCTGTATGTTAACTCCCTGATACAGACGCAACACAGGGAATCGCATGTGCTCGGTGGATAGAATTCAGTGGCGGCTATGGCTAATACCGGTAAGATGGCTGGCCGTCACATGGCTTTCACATGGCTTTAGGTACCTGGCAGAGTGAAATATGAACTGGGTCATGTTCTCTTCAAATGTATGATATTGGCATGTTCTGCTTTGTACCATGGGAAAGTATTTCATGAGATGCGCCTTTTTCTCATGTTACATAGATGAATAAAAACAGTTTCTTTCACATAATCAGCTACTTCCAAGGTAAAGAGAGAGTGAGTGAGAGAGAGAGAGATGATGATGAGGATTGTGACATTGCATGAGTGAGGAATGTCCATGTTGGTTCTTTTTTGTGTGGTTGTCATCAATTTTACAGGGTTTATTCTCATTTTTCCTTGTTTAGATAAACCCAATATTTACAATAATTCTCATTCACTACATACTGGTCTGCAATTTATCTTCTATGCAGTTTTTCTCAAATGCATTATCAAACCTGAACATGAGATTAAATCAGCTATTTTGCTTTCTATAACACAGATATTAATGTATAGCCTCCCTCTATTTTAATATTTGTTGACTGAAAAAAGAGGTTTATATAGCAATGTGGAGGTGCAAGGCTCAGTCGGTAGAGCAGTGGTCTCGTAATCCGGTGACCCAGGTTTGAAACCAAGTCAATGCGCTAGTGCCCTTTGGTAAGGCATTAATCCTCATTACCAAGTCTCTCTTACTAACAAGCAATTCTCGCTACCCTAAATAGGTACGAAAATCTCGAAATTCGCGAGACGAGGTAATTTTCACTCTCTCGGGTCGTCACTACAACTTCCGGTATAGAGTCCCATCCCGCTGGCGCTAGCGCCTGTGTTCGCTGTGCAGAGTTTTCACGCACGCTAAAATCGATGCCAATCAGTGTAATTTGTACAGATTATAATATGCAATGGACAGCTTCGGGCAGAATTAGTGACTTTAGCACAAAAGGCCGTTAAACTCTACCGTGAAAGAGAGGGTTGTGATCACGAACGCCTGCACAGGAAGCTGTAATGTCGAAAAGCTATCCCATAATGCAATGCGCGTTTTCAGGATTTTCCCCGGATCTCGGCAGAATCGCTATTTGGGGTAGCGAGAATTATGCTTACTTAGCAGTCAGATAAAATAACCACCACCACAATATAATAAATGTATAGCTTGAATTGGTGTCTATAAAACTTTAGAAACTGCATTTTGGAATATCTTTAATGCAGTTTCAAACCTGAATTTATTATTAAAACGGCCTGGTTACCATGTACATTCAGGATCCCTCCGTGGTCATGAAACTGTAGTAACTATCACACAGATGTTACACTTAAAATGGCCTCCTTGCATTCATGAACATGTGATATGGCTTATGATATGATTTCAAAGGATTTGAATAAAGTCTTTGTACAGTGTTGATCAGTTGTACAATTTGATAAAGAGAAATAAGTGATGGCATTTTTCAGGCTCTGACGCCTGTCAATTTCACACATTTTAGACCTCTTATTGTACAGAATGTATAGGAGACTAACATGCATTGATCTCTGTTCAGGCTAGATGAATGGCACCAGGTGGTATCCATGAAAAAGTATATTTTAAAGATTCCATCAGTTGATAGCTCCAATCTCAGTCACCATTGCTGAATGCAGAGCATGTCTCGTCAGACGTCATCTGCTGGAGGCAGCCCTGCCCCCGAAAGGGGATGACGCCCCCATAATTTTCTTGGGAATACTTGCCTGTAATCTTAATCTTAAGTTAGAAGACATTCCTAAGGTCATGATCAAAAAGAGCAAGTGGCGTCAAAGAGTTAACTCCATCTCTGTCTCGGCTGTCACATGATGATGATGATGATGATGATTAGTTGTTGTTGATAAATACCAAGCTAATTTCAATGCTAACCTGAATTATTTCTAAAATAATGGAGGAAATATAATCTTACTGTATTGTAAACAACATTATGTAGAACATAGATTAAAAGAGGATAGGCTTTTTAATGTTTGAACCTAAAGATTACACTAAATCTCCCTGTTCTTGCGACATTTGCAATAATTATGTAAAAGAAGAAATCAAATATTCAAATGTTTATCCACCTTATATCATCAGTGCAGTTTTTGAACCACACCCCCTTCCCCAGTTTAAAAAAAATGCTAGATTTAATCCTTTTCCTCAATTTCAGATCACATTATCTCGTAGTTAAAGGTCTTCTAAGGCTTTCCAGATTTCATGTTATATGTAAAACCCTAATATGTCCCTTTTAAGGCTAATTGGGTAAAAACCAACTGAACTCTGAACTTTGTTTTACTGACCCCTGGACAAGCAAAGTTTGCAGTCCCTTATTTGAATGTTTCGGGTCTCTGTTTCTTTTTTGCAAAAACAAGTTGAAGTTATTGATATAGGCATCTGAAATCAGTGCATGTTCTCTAGTTTTTATAGCGTTTTGACCATTGTAAATGATCTAAGGTTATATAAAAACAGGTCTTTAGTGGAAGGTTCCATGGCAGTAGGTCGTATGTTACGATCGCAGACACTAAAATCAACTTGCCCTGCCCTTCTTGTGCTCCGAGCCAGCTAGCTCACCATGCCTAGTCATAGCCACAGCGATCAAGCTATAGGCAGGCAGCGAGCTATAGATATTGATGTTAATCAGTGCCTAGTCTGCGTGCATGGTCGTGCATGTATGCCCTAGGCCTAGGAGGTACACTGCATGCGATGAAGCGTGCCCAAGAAAGCACTCATTCAAGCAGTCTATCGTCCTTCTGGTTCCCTCATTCAGGTGCGTTCCCATGGATATCAGTGGACCGATAAGATGTGTGGAGATGCGACCCCTTCCCCTTTCCACAACCACCCCTCCCCCTCTCCACAACCACCCCCTCCCCCTCTCCACAACCACCCTTCAAATACCCCCACTCCCCATTCTTCTCGGAGCCTACTTTCCTAGCTTATTCCATATCTCATGGGGAAATGATAATCCTTTATATTTTAGGAGGCTACTTTTCCAGTCAAATCAGTCTTTGTTCATTAACTGATTGTATGTATTATGACCCTTTAATAGAATTTTGGTTGAGGAGATGCTCTTTGTCTTCATTTATGGGGGCTCTTTTAAGGATTTCTGTTGCAAATGGTCTTCAATCCATATTTTCACTGGCTCATATCTATTGACTTTACATGGTATTCACATTCTGTATTAAACCAGACTGTTTTTCAAAACAAGCTTGCAAAGAATTTTAGAACGCCATTTTGAATAGCCTCGTGTATCACCTTCAGAAACGTGTGAACACGACAATGACAGATAACAGAATATGACCGTGATTTCCATGAGCGATAGAATTGGATGTTGAAATGGCCATGAGTTGATTTTTGGAAAGCCTTTGCCATCGTGTTGATTCAGGCATCAAACACAGGATCGTCTGCGTTAGGGTTCTTTCTTTTGGCTACCCTTGGACAGTTCCTTTCCAACACCTCCCTCCTCCTAAACCCCTCACCACCGCCACCCCTGTAATCCATAAATTGAATTTCATGCTGATGTTGAGCTAACCCCTAGTATGCACGTCTGTCTCTCAGTCAACAAGGCCTCTAGCTACATGCAAGTCAGCTTGAATGTCGTGCATGCATGACTTTACTTTCGTGCCCCTACACCATCACACTCACAGCATTGTATGTAAATCTGAGTGTCTGTTGAGAGACAGAAAGGCGTATACTCTGTGTTTAAGCCTATGAGAAACGCCCTTCATGGTCTGAAAAAACAGTATATACCTTCCCTTATGAAAAATCATCCAATGGAGGTTCAAATTTGAAAATGATTGGAGCAAGTCGCATCCAAATCTCATCAGCATACATACCCCTTTATCGTAGTGCCGTGCATCCATGACTTAACTCTACACTCCTATACTATCACAGTTATTGTATGTAGATCTGAGCGTCTGTATAAAGCTAGAGGGACATTAACTCATATATTTTAATGCAGACTTAACGCCCTTGTGGTTCCGAGCAGGTGATATATATATACCTTCCCTTATGAAGATAATCCAATGGAGGTTAAAATTTGAATATGATAGGAGCAAGTTGCATTCAAATCTCATCGGCATACATACCCCTGTATCGTAGTGTTGTGCATCCATGACTTAACTGCAGGCACTCCTATATTATCATAGCATTGTATGTAGATCTGAGCACCTTAATAAAGCTAGAGGGACACTAACTCATATGCTTTAATGCAGACTTAATAACATCCTTGTGGCTCCGAACGGGTGATATATACCGCCCCTTATGAAAATAATCCAATGGAGGTTAAATTTTGAATATGATTGGAGCAAGTTGCATTCAAATCTCAACAGCTTACATTGTACATGTCCCTGCATAGCAATGGCATGCATGGATGACTTCTCTCTCTCTCTCTCTCTCTCTCCTGTACCATAACAGCAATTTGTTTAAAGCTAGAAGGCATTAACTCTATTATAAAGCATATGAGGTAATGCCACAGCATCTGCTTAGATGTCAGAAGGGCATTAATCCTGTGTTAAAGCATATGAGGTAATGCCACAGCATCTGCTTAGATGTCAGAAGGGCATTAATCCTGTGTTAAAGCATATGAGGTAATGCCAAAGCATCTGCTTAGATGTCAGAAGGGCATTAATCCTGTGTTAAAGCATATGAGGTAATGCCACAGCATCTGCTTAGATGTCAGAAGGGCATTAATCCTGTGTTAAAGCATATGAGGTAATGCCAAAGCATCTGCTTAGATGTCAGAAGGGCATTAATCCTGTGTTAAAGCATATGAGGTAATGCCAAAGCATCTGCTTAGAGGTCAGAAGGGCATTAATCCTGTGTTAAAGCATATGAGGTAATGCCAAAGCATCTGCTTAGAGGTCAGAAGGGCATTAATCCTGTGTTAAAGCATATGAGGTAATGCCACAGCATCTGCTTAGATGTCAGAAGGGCATTAATCCTGTGTTAAAGCATATGAGGTAATGCCAAAGCATCTGCTTAGACGTCAGAAGGGCATTAATCCTGTGTTAAAGCATATGAGGTAATACCAAAGCAACTGCTTAGAGGTCAGAAGGGCATTAACTCTGTGTTAAAGCATATGAGGTAATACCACAGCATCTGCTTAGAGGTCAGAAGGGCATTAACTCTGTGTTAAAGCATATGAGGTAATACCAAAGCAACTGCTTAGAGGTCAGAAGGACATTAATCCTGTGTTAAAGCATATGAGGTAATGCCAAAGCATCTGCTTAGACGTCAGAAGGGCATTAATCCTGTGTTAAAGCATATGAGGTAATACCAAAGCATCTGCTTAGACGTCAGAAGGACATTAATCCTGTGTTAAAGCATATGAGGTAATGCCACAGCATCTGCTTAGACGTCAGAAGGGCATTAATCCTGTGTTAAAGCATATGAGGTAATACCAAAGCAACTGCTTAGAGGTCAGAAGGGCATTAACTCTGTGTTAAAGCATATGAGGTAATACCACAGCATCTGCTTAGACGTCAGAAGGACATTAACCTGTGTTAAAGCATATGAGGTAATGCCACAGCATCTGCTTAGAGGTCAGAAGGGCATTAACTCTGTGTTAAAGCATATGAGGTAATACCACAGCATCTGCTTAGAGGTCAGAAGGGCATTAACTCTGTGTTAAAGCATATGAGGTAATGCCACAGCATCTGCTTAGAGGTCAGAAGGACATTAATCCTGTGTTAAAGCATATGAGGTAATGCCACAGCATCTGCTTAGAGGTCAGAAGGGCATTAACTCTGTGTTAAAGCATATGAGGTAATACCAAAGCATCTGCTTAGAGGTCAGAAGGGCATTAACTCTGTGTTAAAGCATATGAGGTAATACCAAAGCATCTGCTTAGACGTCAGAAGGGCATTAATCCTGTGTTAAAGCATATGAGGTAATGCCACAGCATCTGCTTAGATGTCAGAAGGGCATTAATCCTGTGTTAAAGCATATGAGGTAATGCCACAGCATCTGCTTAGACGTCAGAAGGGCATTAATCCTGTGTTAAAGCATATGAGGTAATACCAAAGCATCTGCTTAGAGGTCAGAAGGGCATTAACTCTGTGTTAAAGCATATGAGGTAATGCCCATTTCATTCTAAACAGACAATATCTTTGTTTGGACCCAGAAGGGCATTAACATAGTGTTATATGAGTTAGTGCTCTTATGGCACCAAACAGACGATAAATAACCTTCCCTTATATAATTCAACCAATTGAGGTTAAAATTTGGATATGACTGGAGAGCAGTTGCATTTAATTTTCATCAGCATATGTTCTCATATCCGTGCATGTACTGTGCTTTTTTTCTCTCAAATTAAACTAATTAAAATGACTTTGCTAGCTCACCATATGGCAACAAATGTAAGGAATACTTGGAAGGAAAATATGCATTGCAATCCTTAAACTGGTGACATGCTTTAAAGTTTAAATCATTTTTTCATACTAAAGTAGCATTTGATGAAAATTCCTGTTCAAGTGTATCCTGTTCATATACAGGTCTTCTTTATTACATGGAGAAAAATATAGCATTAATAAACAAGGGTATACAAAAATGTTTTTGTAAATTTGAAGAAGAAAGGCAGATGAATGTCGCCCTGTTGAAATCACTGTTTTAAATGGATCATTATTTTTCATATGAGCTCAGTCATCATACCACCCTCACATGATCTAACTTAGATATGAAGATAGGGATGACAATACATTTTGAATTGTGTTTGTTGATATGATTCTTTCTTTATCCAACCTTGTTACTGCTATTTTTAGGCTTCATTAACAAATTCAAATTGTCATTCAGTAATTCTAAGATATTTTGAAACAGTTTGACAATAAACAAACAATGCAGTGACCATTTATATACAGAGTTCACATATGCTCTGGTCGAAGAGCCAGATGTCACTTTGCAGCTATAGAATGAGAAATCACTTCAGTGTGAGAAGTTAGACTGCTTTATCTATGCTGCTAATTCACACACTTTCACCGGCCATCAAAAGTGCCGGTCTTGAACACTTGACGAGAGGCTTCTCCACACACGCACGCATGCCGCCGCTACAGAGCAATGGCTGCACGGTGCATAATTTATGAGGCTTGCGAGCACCGCGGTCCCATTTCACTCAAGGGGTCCGCGGCGATCGTCTGCATGCATGGAGAGGCTGGGAGGAAAAGCCCTCGTTAATTATTCATGAGTTGTTTGGGCATGCATGGTGGCTATTAAAAGGAAGGCAAGGTTGCGTTCGTATGTGTGTGTGTGTGTCTCTCTCTTTCATGTTCAGTGGTTCATGTGATGCGATGTATGTGTGTGTGTGGGTTGTGTGTTTGTGTGTGTGGTGAATGTGGGTGTGGGTGTGTGTGTGTGTCTCTCTCTCTTTCATGTTCAGTGGTTCATGTGATGCGATGTGTGGGTTGTGTGTTTGTGTGTGTGGTGAATGTGGGTGTGGGTGTGTGTGTATGTGTCTCTCTCTCTTTCATGTTCAGTGGTTCATGTGATGCGATGTATGTGCGTGTTTGTGGGTTGTGTGTTTGTGTGTGTAGTGAATGTGGGTGTGGGTGTATGTGTCTCTCTCTCTTTTATGTTCAGTGGTTCATGTGATATGTATGTGTGTGTGTGGGTGTGACTGTGGGTGGTTTGTGTGTTCATCTTTATATAAACGTCATCTTGCAGAAAGAAACAGAGGAGAGTTGTCTATCTCTGATTGAATTGTGCCCCCATTATGAATTGTAATCTGATGATTTGCAGAAAGTGTTTTGCGAGATGCCACACTTTCGATTCAGTGATATAGCTTGGCACATTAGTGCTGCTGAATGGAAGTAACACCAAGAAATCAATAAGATTCTTGCATTAGTAATGTTTCAAACTGATAGATGCTTTACAGTTTACAAGTATACATGTAGAGTATGTTCATCATACTTGTGATTCTCCTTTTAGTAAAAGACTCAAAATCTCAGCCTGAAAATTGGGAATATTTGAAAGACACCTTATATCAAAATGATTTTATAGCATGGTGTATTTTGATTTGTAAAGGTTCTCTAGAATGATGTGATTGACAGAGATTTATATGGAAGAGAAGATACAGTTTAGAACCGATAAATGCAGTAATTAAATTAACATTGATAATGACAAAATGATGATGACAATGTAATTCATTTCATCATCTCGATTGTAAAGGATATTGGAGAATAGAATGAAGTAAACATCAAAATTGGAATAATTGAAAACATATTACCAAAATTTCACTCATGTATGTAGAAATGTATGGAAAATGAAAGGAATAACAAGCCAGAATAATTTAGATAGTCTTTTCTAAATCAGGTCGTAAAGAGATAATTTGTATCCTTTGTCAATTTTTACTTAAGTAAAGATGTTTTTAATGATTATGTATCTGCATGTATGTTGTCTGCTAACGGAGATGCAGAAGTATTATACCTCTGGCTGGAGTGCCATGAGTTAATGATCTTCTACCTCTGAATAGATAATATTTCCAATTTTAAAATATTTCTTACTTTTTTTCACAATAAAATCATGAAAAGGCATAAACAGGGATACACGATACAAGTACTGTGTACATGTCTGAACATAGTTCTTAGAAGTTACTGAATAGATGAGTTCTTCTTTCATCTATACAAGCACATGTTATTTGCAAAAACAAATTTCATCCCACGATTTTATGAATTTCTTTTTATAGTAAAGAATGTGGTTCATTGGATAGACTACTATTCAGGAATCATGCTTGCTGACTTGGCAAACTGTTATAAAGAAATCATTATATCTGAATGTGCATTGACAATTTTTAGTAATATTGTTCCACTTAAAGCCTCGGTCACAAATGCCATTACGAACTGCTATGAACACCATACAAACAATTTTCAGACAATGGAAATTTGGGAAGACAATGGAAAAACAGAGATTTGTACGAAATTATCGTTCGTACGAACCTTTGTGACCGTAGCATTATATGAAAAATGTCACAGTGAGAAAAGACATCAGCATTGCCAATATTGGAGAATGCAAAATCCAGCCCATTCATCGGCCAATTATAAATTTCTCCTCGATGAAACACCTTTGAGGATCGAGTCATGCTGCTTGAATGCTTCTGAACACAAACCTTGATAGATTTTAGGGATGTGTAAGGATGACTTGATCTCAGAAATGCAACACCGTCTTGATATTTATATCACTTTATACACACAGGCTAAGAAAGTACAAAGTATCCTGTTTACACAAGTAGACATGAACCGTTCCAAGCACCAAAATGACTGTGCAAATGCATGGATGTTTCATGCACAGTTGATGGATTTTTGAGGTTGTGAAACCAGGGATGAAGAATCATTGTCTTGAGTTCTTCTATGTCTACGGGTCTCATATCAGCAATTGGCGCCCTCGTTTATTTTCTCTTGTCTTCGCCGAGTTTATTTTGCTAGCGAGAGTGGGAGATATTACTTGTTGGCTCTTATTTATTGACTCGATTTGATTGGGCGCTGCCACATCACTCACGACCGTCTTCAGGAACTCGCCCCGAGAACGGGACCTTTCGTTGTTTGGGATCAGGCTCGGGGACAGAATTGATTGAACTTTGACTTAAATCCTTTATTTGATTTTGCCGGATGATCATGGTAGGGTGGTAATATGTCTGCATGCCTTTTGCACTTGTTCAAACGTCTGTCGGGGGATATAGACTGTACTCCTTTCTCCATCGTAAAGAGAAGCACATTATTGCCTACCTCGTGACACTAAAGGAGAATATAGACTGTACTCCTTTCTCCATCGTAAAGAGAAGCACATTATTGCCTACCTCGTGACACTAAAGGAGAATATAGACTGTGCTCCTTTCTCCATCGTAAAGAGAAGCACATTATTGCCTACCTCGTGACACTAAAGGAGAATATAGACTGTGCTCCTTTCTCTCTCATGAAGTAAATCATATTACTGTAGATCTAGATGATATTATATTTTATATTGCTGCTTTTACTCTGTTCATTTTTTAGAAAAAACAATAAAAACAGAAGAAAAAAAAAATATATTACTGTAGATCGTATCACACTGAAGGGGGATACAGACTTTGTTCCCTTTTCCATGATAAAAAAAATCATAATATTATGGATGGTATGGCACTGGAGATGTGACATGCTAACATTATTACATTATTATTACCCCGGTCATCGGATTCAGGCTTACCCGCACACAATGTATGCACATTCTCCACTCCCTGGGGAGCATTCCGGCCAGTCACCATTTTACAAGTGCCACTTGCTCATCCAACCACATTAACTTTTGCATCCTACTTTGTACCCATGTAACACCTGGGTGGAGAGTGGCAAATGTAGATTAAGTCTTGCCAAAGGACATTAGTGCCATGCCGGGGATTGAACCACGACCTTCAAATTTCAAGTCAAGTGCTTAAACCATTGACTACGACACTTCTACTTCTGTTTTGATTAAATACCAAAAAAAAACAATTGAGCAGAAGACATTTCATGAAGTAAGCAGATGAGTAAGAGATGAAATGATGCTTTTGGCAGTATGAGCATGTCTCACTCTATGACCCCCTCCCCCTCCCGACTCCTGATACTTAGTGACAAGTCGATACCACTTGCTTCTTAACTTATCTTTCCTGATTTATTGATGCTGTCAACAAGGATAAGACATCCCCTCTTGAGGGGCACTGTGAGTGCATCCATACAAAGTATAATCCCAATCATAATTCATGAGAAGATTCAAGTAGGACACTTTTTTCTCTTCTTTTTACAAGACTGATTTATTGATTAATAGTAGGCCTGAGTCATCACGGGTTTTGACGAACCCGGGTTTGACTTGAAAATTTCGGGCGGGGACCGGGTACCCGAAATTTTCACCACTGCACTGACACTCAAAATCGTGTGCATGCAGCGGCGGGAGTTAGACTAAGTTGCTGTTCTAATAATGCGACGGAAAGGACAGTTACTGCTTTCAAAACAATAAAATAATCAATTGAATTAAATTAAGATGCTTTAAAAAATAAATGGATATCGTTTCAGTTGACGGTAGGTGTTTTTATCGCTCTAAAATTGAGGCTGCAAGAAAGGAATCACGCTTCGTGGTACCGATCGAGTGCGTTCAGAAACGGAAGTGGAAATAGATCGATGACCCACTGAAGACAGAGCAAGAAAGTGCCACACAGAAGACTAAAATGTTGATCAGACTATCGCAATTAAATCGTAATACTAAAAGCATTAATTTAATTGTCAAAATATATCCACAATATAATGGTTTACCCTTGATAGTTTGATGAAGGAAAATAAATTAAAGCTCTTGAAATAACATCGAAGTGCCTTTCGTCCGTTCTAAAAATGCGTGTATAACGGCAAGCAGAAGTTACGAGTCAAGCTTGATATGCATGTTTACATCCCTGCACCGATCATCCGACCTGATCGGAACAATAAGCATTAAACCATTATAAAAACATCACGTAAGACTTTGAGGGACTCCAATTCAACAAAATTACCGTAAAGTAGATATTTGCTTTGACAAATAATACTATAGATATTCATAATATCTTACAGAAATAATGATATTTCATGAGCTACGTTCTCGATATCGAGTTCAGCTAGCCATCATTTTGAAATGAGACGTAGTTGTCATGCAGTAGACTGTAGAGGGCAGTGTGCAGCAGAGAGAGGAAAAAAGCGCGGGCCTGAGATCACGTGATGTTCACGTGCCTATTACGTGATTGTTTTTTCTCCCTCTCTGCGATGCGAGCTGCCGTATTCCACTGCGCTGCATGCATGACAACTACGTCTCATTTCAAAATGATGGCTAGCTGAACTCGATATAGAGTACGTAGCTCATGAAATATAATTATTTCTGTAAGATATTATGAATATCTATAGTATTATTTGTCAAAGCAAATAACTATTTTACGGTAATTTTGTTGAATTGGAGTCCCTCAAAGTCTTACGTGATGTTTTTTAATTGGTTCAATGCTTATTGTTCCGATCAGGTCGAATGACGGTGCAGGGATGTAAACATGCATATCAAGCTTGACTCGTAACTTCTGATTGCCATTATACACGCATTTTTAGAACGAACGAAAGGCACTTCGATGTTATTTCAAGAGCTTTAATTTATTTTCCTTCATCAAACTACCAAGGGTAAACCATTATATTGTGGATATATTTTGACAATTAAATTAATGCCTTTAGTATTACGATTTAATTGCAATAGTCTGATCAACATTTTAGTCTTTTGTGTGGCACTTTCTTGATCTGTCTTCAGTGGGTCATCGATCTATTTCCACTTCCGTTTCTGAACGCACTCGATCGGTACCACGAAGCGTGATTCCTTTCTTGCAGCCTCAATTTTAGACCGATAAAAACACCTACCGTCAACTGAAACAATATCCATTTATTTTTCTAAAGCATATTTATTTGATTATATTGAAATATAAGTTTGTGAATTGCATATTTTTAGTTCTATATTTCAAAATATCAGTGTGAAATTTAATTTTGAAAAACCCGAAACCCGAAAACCAAAAACCGGGTTTCAGCTCGACGGTCGGGGCCCGGGCGGGGACCCGTTTCGACTCAGGCCTAATTAATAGATTTGCTTATCTCTAAACATGTGTGTTAGCATTGCATCTTCTAAACAAGTGGGTTTCCCCCTTTAATGAGTGTGTAAGAAGAATTTGATTAAAGTAGGAAACTTCAGGCTTCCCACTTCCCAATCAAAACATGAAGAAGAAAAAATACATGGACAACAAAAAGCTTCCAGGACTGAATCAGCAAGGAATTCATTTAGCTGGTCACTGAAAGTTTAGAAGTGCAACTGTACATGTCTTTTTTTTCTTTTTCTTTTTTTACTTGATAAGGAAACGCCCAGACTCATTTAAAGCCCCTCTGCACTAGTTTGACATGGAGGAATTAAACCTCCCTGAAAGGTCATTGGCAGGTGGTTATCTCATCAAATCAGCTCTCAATTAACATAAGAAAAAGGGCACCGTTTAGGCATTGTTGGCTGTATAGAGGGCGCAAGTAGCTATAAGTAGTGCAGTGGGGCTTTAAGAAACTGTAATTGACAGGTTTTCATCATGTCCATGCTTGCTGGAGAATTAACCAAAAAAATAATACTTCTGCACTTCCAATAAATGATTGGCCATGTCAATTAAGTGTAAGTGATACAATTACGCTACATTGTAAAGATGAAGATCTTCTGTTCCTTGGTCATATTTTTTATGAAGAATAAAATAACTTTACTTTCTTCTAAACGAACATTCCACAACTTCATACCATTTTGGCCAATTAATACTACTTTAATTAGGGATAAAAACCTTGTATGGACATCTTGAGTCTACATGCTAAGTTGTGTATGTGGGTGCTCTATATTCAGACGAAAACAATGTCCAGAGGCAAATGTGTGCCTGAAATGGGTCTGGTTTTCTTCAGTACACAATGCAAAGTGTTGAATGTTTGTATGCTTTTTATGGAAAGGGTATGTCATTGTATGCTCTTTTGAAGAATTGACTTACATTTTGCTGTACAGTTACAGATAAAGCCCTGTTCTGGGGAGTGTTTCACAAAGACTAGGGTCAACTTTAAGTTAAACTTAACTATGGCAGGCCGGCCGTTAATGCCACTGTTGTCTCTCACCATTTACTGGCATTGGTCTCTCAAGGGACGTACAAATCATGGTCACAAATCTGCAGAATTTACATTTTTTGATAGTTCATTATTGAAGGAGAAAATATTATCTAAAGATCATAATGGTGAGAGCAACCAGTGGCTTGAATGGCCTGCCATAGTTAAGTTGATCTTAGTCTTTGTGAAACACTCCCCTTGACGTGTGATGTCATTGTGGAAGCAACTGTCTAGAAGCAATTTTGAAAGGTTTATTACGTAGTAGTGTATAATGTGAAGTTTTGAAATCATACAAAATTATAACAAATTGACCCAATTTGCTGAAAGTCGCATGCACTGCACACACATGTGTATATGGGACTATACATAGTGGCATGAAAGTTTGATTCAAACAGTTCATTTATTTAGCGTCATATTAAGAATATAGCACACTTTAAAAGCTATCTCTTTCAGGAAACATTCCTTTTGTGATATTCATCCTAACTGAAATGAACAGAATGAGAAAGCACACATTTTATTTTTCACATTGACCAGAACTCGAGCTTCTGTCTTAAATTCTGCAGTCAATTATTGCAACATGAAGTTCCACATGCCTATTACATATCTGGATCTTATAACACACAGATCAGCAATCAGTGATTTCATTTGTATATCATCCATTGTTCGTAGACCAATGCAGAAGTTATCTCCGGCTTTGTTGCCAATTAATTCATTTCATATCCAGATTACTTCATATACAAATTTACAATGCTTTAATAAGATGAGCATTTACTTGTGCAATATACCTGTATACAGGAAGCAATCACATATCCAAATCAGAACAGTCAAATTAAAGGAAATTTGATTCGCAAAAGAGAAAAAGAGAGAGAGAGAGTGAGATTTTATACAAATGAAATTAGAGCAGCATGATTCTGTGGACTGATGAATTATAATGAGTTTATTATGTCTCCTAGCTTTAGCGGAGAGCACTATTTTTCATGCCACGGATCGCCATGGTAACGATCTGTTACATCATTGGCTTGGTATTTTGAGTGCTTCCTTTCCTGGTGGAATACGATTTTGTCCAGAGTTTCAGATCAGCACTGAGTAATTAGATATCTATTTTGGGATAAAATTGTTGTATTTTGTAGAGCTATGGATTTTAGATTTGTTGTCATGTAATACCCTTTAATATATTTGAGTGGTGTTTGTGTCTTGCAGGTATTATAAAATACTTTTTAACAGCAAAAAAATACTTTTATAGGTCTCTGTCAAGCGATATCTCATACCAAAGTGGATTCTTTTGTAAATTGTTTCTCTAACATACTAATGTCCTTTTCTTTTTGAAGTACATGTTTATTAGTAATGGATAGATGAAAATCTTCATTCTTCTAGTACAACTCATAATATTTGTTCTTTTATTAACCCCCCCCCCCCCCCCCCCCCCCCCCCCCATTTCCAGCTGAAAGTCTAATCAAATAACATTTTCTATTCTGGTAACCAGCCAAGCAATCTAGGCAATTACTCAGTTTCGGTTCCAGTTCTGCTGGTCACGAACGGTGAACTGCTTGAAATTCAAACTTATTTAAAGTGATGACAATATTTTAATCCCTGATTTGTCAAAAAATGTCCATCCAGTAAAAAATGCAGGACTTTTTAGTGACCCAGTAGGATTTGATGATGGCAATGCAATCAGTCAACTTCTTCTTCTGAACCCTATAAAGTATGTTTTCATTTTTCATTTATTATTATAATTACAGTAGGTCCACATCAGCATTAGATAGCAAACTGATATATGATTGATTTTTTTTTTTTTTTTTTTTTTATTTCTGCATTTTTTCCATATTAGATATAACTGAATAACAAAGAACATATAAATGTAAGGTATAATACAACATAAACAACAATAATTTATTCATGTCAAAATGTTTTTTTTTACATAATATATGTACATATATTAACAAAACTTATTATTTCCATAACATATTATCATAAATGTTAAGTATTATCATAAATGTTAAGTATTATCCAAACTATTCTGTGGGAAAAGTGCAGGAGACCGCGATCATAAGCAAAGCTTGACAAGGATGGTGGCCTCAAAAAAACAAAAAAACAAAAAAATCTTAAGATAAACCTCAAAATGAAAATGTATGTATGTATGTGGCACTTGTCTCAAGTGTATATGGTTGCATTTTGTTTTCGTTTCTTGTTTGTTTTTGTAGAAAAATAACAGAGCATGCATTTATTAAACAGGGCTCATATTTATCAGTTGCCCAGGTTCTGATCGATTATGTATGTTCCTTTTTAGTAACGTAAAAGTCCTGCCTTTGTGCCATGGGTTACATATTTAGATTTTCAGAAAATATATATTGATTTGAGTAAGTAGATACATGAAGCAAAGTATCGAGGTGGCTTATCAGCCTTTATTTCGACCGTTTCCACCATGTTATCAATTTATCTTTGATATTTTGCGTAAAGCTCCATTTTTACCTCTGACATTTTTACCAGGCACGACACTCCATGAGTTGGTGGTTGTGATCTTTCCTACATCCTCCCAAGGTACTGGCTGAGAGGTTTTCATGTTATTCTAACCGGGTCACGGGAGGAAAACATCAAGTATTTGATTGATTTTTCTCAGAAAACGATGAGATTATGTTGGCACAGATCTGCAGGTGACTAGCCATTTGTTGTGCAGCTTTCCTGGAACAACTGCCATTCATGATGGCGCCATGTTGAGATGTTTAATGTTTCCCAGAAAGGCAGGTTTTGGGCTTTAATGACACCATGGTAGTGCTGACCAGTTATGTTAATGATGTATTGTCTCTGAGTCAGGAGTGACAGTGTAATTCAGATTGTTTGAGATTACGCTTAAAAGCGGATGCCTTTAATTTGTTGGCTTTTAAAAGTTGATGTTTTATATACATGTAAGTCTTTATTTTGTTTGTTTTCATTTTATTTTATTGTGGTAGCATTGTCGATGATGACATTCCACAAGGGATATATACCACATAGATACACTTCATATCAATATAAAACACTGACAAATGAATGGCAAAAGTAACAAATTATGTATATAAAACAAGTAATAAAATGTGTATAATATGAAAATTAAATATTTGAACAGAAAGAAAGAAAAATAATGATACGAAGAGGAAGGAGTGAACAGCTTTCTACCAAAAAAAGGGTCAAATAGTTTGTTTCAAAGGAAGATGATTTTTGATTATTTTTCTTGCTTTTTCTTCTGTGTTACTAACCTATATTCTCTGATATATATTTTGCCTTGAACCATATTATACATATTGCTGAATATCTGTGTCTTGTCTCATAACTACTGGATGTCTTCCCTCTTCTAATATACAGTTAGCGAGGAGGGATTATTTGAGGCCATCTCTTATGTTTGCTGCTTCTATCTTTCCCCTGCTGAAGATTTGAGCTGTCTTTTCTAAGATTTAGATGCCATAGAACCCTCAGATCAGAGGCAGATGGCTTGTAATCCCAGTAGACATGGATATCCTAATCCTCCAGATCAATAAATCTCTGTAGAGGCAGAAGGCCGATAGCTCATACATTTTACACAGAGGTTAAAGATAAACTTGAGTTCTGGTAAAAAAAGAAAATGAATTCTCACAGATGAGAATCAAACAAAACTTACACTGAATGTTCAAGAGTACAAGTAAATGTCAATTGCCAACCAATTTTGGTAGAAAATGTATACTGGCTGAGTAGTGAGCATAGAAAGATAAGGAAATCAAGGTTAGTAGCCCCGACACCATTTGTGTAGTCCCATGTACATCTTTCTGTGTACAGAGCTTGTTACTTTACCAAGACTGGGTCAAATTTATTATGATTTTGATGACTCTAGAACCTTGCAGTACACACCAATACTTACATGCTACATGATCAACTTTTTCTGATCCATTCCACACCTTTTCTTTCACAATGCAATCGCATGACCATAACTGGTCTTTATCTTTAAGCCAATCTTGAGCTCTGGTATGGCATCATATATCGAGAGAACATGGCTCTAATTCATTCCGGATTGTTTATTGTGCAGTAGATTGATTGTTTGAACCAGTAAAATAAAAACAACGCCACAACAACTTGCTGGAAATCATCTTCAATAAGAACCACAACTCTCATTTGCACATCGGGACCTGTGTTAACACATGGTGCCAGGCCTACTTACATGTACCTTCATTTTCTTATCTTTCTATTCTCATTACTCAACCCCAATACATTTTCTACCAAAATCATTTGGCACATGTCATTTATTTGTAATCTTGAACATTCAGTGCAAGTTTTTTTGGATTCTGTGATCATTTTTTGTCCGTCCTTACCAGAACTCACGCTTATATTTAACTCTCTTCTGGCTGTGAGCAGATGAATGCACTTGTATGTATGTATCATCTGTTTGGAGCAAGAAGGGCATTAACTTTGTGTTTTAGTACATTAATTAATGCCCCTTTGGCTAAAACCCAGATGGTTTATGATTAGGGCTATATGAGCGTTAACTCTTACCCTTTTTACTCAGAGTGAATGCCTTTCTGGCTATGAACAGATGATTATAGTTCTATTAATTTGACCAGAGCCATAATTAACTCATATCATGTAACAAAAAGCTATTAACCTTCTGTCTCTAAACAGATTAATACAGTTCTATTAATCTGTGTTACACAGAGCTAACACCTTTCTGGCATTGAACTGACAAATATGTTTTTACAACATCTGCTTTATAGAGCCATATGGAATGTTAACTGATATCCTTTGACACAGAACTAATGTCCCTCTTGCTCTGAACATACCAATACATTTCTGTATCTGCTGAGAGCCTTAAAGGGCATTGACTCGCACCCTTTTACACACAGCTAATGGCCTTCTGGCTCTCAAACTGACTCTGCGTGGGATCAGCCCTGCCAGGTTCCAATCCAGAATATACCTCGAGGGATAATGGCGGAATCAGCACACATCAAGTGGGATAATAAACTTCTGGTTGATATTGATTTCAGTCCCTCCATCTTCTTCTCGATATCAGTCCATGCATTTTCTCCTTGTTTTCAATCCCTACATTTTCTTCTTGTTTTCATTCTCTGTGTTTTGTTCTTGTTTTGTTTGATATATAAAACAGACTAGTGAAGGTTCCAAAATGGCATGTCATCGTTACATCACATTTCTTTTACGATCAATATGTTATAAAAATTGCATGTTGCATTTATTGGTTTAATGGTCGTTTTTTTAGTGCTGACAGTGAAACTGCATTTTTAAAGAAGCGATCTGATAGCATTTATTGTTAAATATTGACTACATCAGATTCAGAATCCTATACACTATTATGTGGTGATGTACCAGCAAACTTAGAAGTAACTTACTGTATGAAAGCTTGGTGAAAATTGCATGCACTAAGAAACATAAAATTAAAGTATGTGCAATTGACAATGTATAGTCTGTTTAGATAAGTTTAGTATTTATAAATAAAAGTTAATTGTTTCTGTTTTGAACAGAAGAAATAACAAGCGTTTCACTTTAATGAAAAGAATTTGTAAACATTAGAATACTTTCAATCTGTAACATGAGCCGTCCCTTTAATAGCTTTACAGAGAATGAGCATGATGCAAACGAAATTGAAACTCTAATGATCGATCGATGTAGTCCCTTGCAGTTCTTTCTGAGTCTGTAAAAGGGCACAGCACCTAGGAAAGGTCAAACATAATGGATACGGAATCACACACAAAAACATTAGGAAACGATGATTGCTATCACTTTATGTTTGACCATGATGTTTTTGTCTGAGAAGCAATATCAGAGTGGGAGGTTGCTGGATTTGATGGAGAGACAGAGGAGGTAGGAAGGGAAGTGATGAGGAAAAAGTATGTTTCAATTATTTGTTGTTTTGTTTGATTCCAGACAATAAATGCGTTGGGATCCCATATTCTCCTACCAGTTTTGATATGCAAATAACATATACCCCCTTCTAACATCCAAAGGTTTTGTTCTGCTTGTAATCAGGGAAAAAATTAATATTTATTTTTTGGGGGCTACTTTTCAAGCTTGCCTGCATGAAAATAACATTCTAAAATTTGTTTTGCATTGAACAAATTGAACAAATTTACAGGGGCTCTTTTCTGATTTTCGGGGGCTATTTGGGGCATTTCGGGGGCTAATTAGCCCTGAGCCCCCATGTATTTTTTTCACTGCTTGTAATGGTCACACACGTAATCACCTTGTCATGTTTTGAGTGCTTTCATGGCCCTCTGTAATGAATGAAACCCTTCACAAATAATATTCTGACTCAGATTCACAGTTCTCGCATCGAATTCAATCTTCCCTCTTATACTGATTTAATATATGGGGCCTGTCACCACGAAATGAGTCCAGTTGGTCAAAAAATTTATTCCTGTTTTTAAGTATTATATGAATCTACATTAAGTAAGCTTTAAATTAAGGGGTCACACATTAAAATTGATAAATTATATCCAGAAATATGAACAAAAACCTAATTGGACTTTAAAAACAATGGGATTACCCAGTTTTGAGAAATGCATCATTTTCGTGATAATTTCAGATTAAATAGCCTATATTATATGCCAAAAAATGTTAGAAGGAGATATTTTCGTGACCTAAGCTCTGGGGACATAAACTACAAGACATTAATAAGTCGATTTTTGGAAAAATCTTAAATGTGGTAGGTGGGTCAATTTTCAGTACATACACACTATACATCGCTATTGCTACGATTGAGCCTAATGCGACACTGGACTCATTTCGTGGTGACTGGCCCCATTTGCACATTCAGACATTAAAAACATGCTGATATGGAGAGCCAGAAGGGCCCTAAAGCCATATCCTAGTTTGACATAGAAATCTGTCTTTTCTTATTCTTGTTCGATAAATCCTATTTATTGAATATTTTCACTTGTGGTAATACACTTCAGGGCCTCATCATATGAAAAATGTATTTGTGAGTGAATGATTTATTTTTGTTATTGTCATTGTTTTGACATGGGTTTAAGAACTCTAGGTGGAAAAAAGGGACTGCATCTTTTCTCAGTAAATTTGTTATGGCGGTTTGTGTGGTTGTTTGAAACTGCGAAAAAAATTCTGAATGATAAAATCCTTCTCAATTCATGTTGAAAATATTCTCAATATGTTTCGTACAATTTTTGGTATGAACAGATTCCGGTATTCTCAATTTTCTTTATTTATTACTCAGTTTTGATACATCAACAGAAATACTATTGGACATCATTTGTTTGTGGTGCTTTAGCATGTAGTGTATTTTTTTTTGGGGGGGGAGGGTCTTTGATTTTGAGAATTTTACGTTTTTTATCATTACAAGAACTGAGGACAGCCTTTAATCTGGAGCGAGTAACGGAGTAGAATATTGAATTTAAAGTAATTTGATTGGACGATGAGGTAGGGGCCTGAGAGGCAGACATCAATGATTACGAGTCTCACTAGCTCTTCAAAAAAGACCAACCCCTAGGGGGTATGAGTAGTCGGTACAGGGTAGCAGGGGGGCAGCCCCACTCCTCATCAACACTGAGTAGTCATTACAGGGTAGCAGGGGGGCAGCCCCACCCCTCATCACCACCCTCATCACCACCCTCACCTGACCTTTTCTCTCAAAAGGCCATCTTCATCAGCTCAAGTTTGCCAAATAGCCTTCTTTTTCTGATTCAGGAAACTAGCCCGATCACCAAATAGCGAGCTATTTGGTAGGTGAAGATGCAAATAGAGAGCTATTCGCTCAGGAAATCTTCCCAAGATATCTTAGGCTAGTTTGCACAATAGTCCACTATTTGTCCGGTGCGCCTTCACCAGCCCAAAGACTCGCACTATACGCGAACACTGAGCAAATTTCATGAGCTGATGAAGACGCGATTTGTGACTTCAGGCAAATTTCCCGAATCAGAAATAGCAGGCTATTTGGTAAACTCAAGCTGATGAGGACAGGCCTAAAGTAGCTCATTATATCCTTGTACGTGCAGTTTGTGATTCTCAATTCATTAAAGAACCTCAAACTTGAATATTGGAAAAATCTGCTGAGAGTTAGAAGGGCAATCCAACCTTTGCAATAAATTCATTTATATGAAAGCAGAAAAATAAGAGAAACTTAATGGCGAAAGTTGGAGATAA
The DNA here is from genome assembly GCA_035222895.1 of Strongylocentrotus droebachiensis. Taxonomy (NCBI): domain Eukaryota; kingdom Metazoa; phylum Echinodermata; class Echinoidea; order Camarodonta; family Strongylocentrotidae; genus Strongylocentrotus; species Strongylocentrotus droebachiensis. The sequence goes on from JAVYIG010002117.1 coordinate 25,976, forward strand.
ATCAGACCAATAGTTATAGAGAGTTATGAATGTTGGAAACATGAGATCACTAAATGGTGGATTGTGATGAAGAAACAGAAAAATCTCCAATTTGTGTGTACAAAATTATCATTAAGCTGTTTAGGTGCATTTTCCCTTGGAGCACTACTCAAAATAAATAATGGAAAGTATATTGTTATAGGTTTTCTAAAAAGAAAAGACCTTCGTAAGTTATGCATTTTTTAAAGCACAGGTTTGATAGGAGTCAGCCTCTAAAAGCATGTATTATTTCTTCAATTTTTCTAAATAAAATACAAGACACTCACAATTTTACTATGCTACAGGTTACATTTACTTTGAAATAGATAAAGCAGAAATAAAGTGATGGTATCCATTATTCATGCTGTTGTTGTTCTTTTCAAATTCCTTATGTATCACAACAAATTGAATGGTCAATTATTTTATTCACTCTATTTTCATGACAGAATTATAAAGTGCGTGGGCATACCAAATCATTAAGCTTTCATACCAGGTATTGCTCTAAAAGAAAATTGTTCCTGTATTTTAAAAATGAAAAGATGGTCGTCAGGTCGATGGATTGTTACACAAGTTAAATCTGATGAGGAAATTTTGTGCATTTTGAATATCATGCAAGGCCTGTTGGTGAAGATTACTTTTGCTTTTTGTCATCCCAAACCTTTGATTGAGACGAGCTAATGAAGAGAATTTAGACCCAGCCAGCGTACGACGGCCGAGCCGCCATGACGCATGGCCAATTAGCAGAGTACGCAATGTTCTGCATCCCGCGTGTGTTGTTTACTATCACACTACCGCAGTAATTGTATTAAATGCTGGATTAATCAGATGAGGTTTAGACAATTTTCTGGGGACTAAAACGGTGCAGGGGCTCATGGGAATTCAAAGGAGGTCTTCTTTTGCTACGCCTTATGTTTCATCTTCCAACTATGCTAGGTCATAGACTAAAAGATTCAGAGTTCTCTTAAAGGCATCGTTTAACAACGTTAAATCTGAGTGTTATCAGTGTCTGTGATATGGTGAAATATTGAAGCAAAAAAAAAATTGCGCTTCAAAATATCATAAAGTGAAAAGTAAAAATCTGTGAGTGACCGGTTTTACCATACCGTAAATAACGTTGTATTAACCGCACTTTTTTTACCGCCGGTAAACATCAAAAGTCGGGGGTGCGGTTTATACACGTTACAGACATAATTCATGCTGCAAATTGTGTCACTGAGGCTGAAGTTCTTGGCTTAGTTAGATACCATTGTCCTGAAAATGACACCATTTTTAACGCTTTTCAAATCATCCATCAGAAGTTCTGACATTAGAAAAAATATTTCTAATGTGAATGTTGTACTATAATCTTGAATCTGATAAACTTTCATGTAATTCCGGTGATGCAAAATATGAAATTTGGGGCCTGGTATTGTGCTCTGTCACTGCCAAGTCGATCATAATTGTGTTGGGATTGTTGTGCGGTGGACAAAAAATTTGCATTGCCCCACGTGTGATAATTCATGTAGTGAGATAAAGAAATATGTGACGAAAAAAAAATATATATATATCTAGCGATATCTTGTATGAAAATACTTGTCACGAATTTACAAATATGCAATATTTTATTTTTTGAACTATTATTATTGTAATATTTCTGGTTGATTGATGATTTTAACTTATGTGAAGATGGATGTTTGTTGATTCTAAATATATGTCTGGTGGTGGGAATTGGATGGGATTTCATATTTTGAGTGTGTGTATGTATGTTGGTTACATGATACATAAGTGCAACAATTTCCGCCAAATTTTCAATATAAATAATGAAATAAATATATATTATAGTATTGTAATTTATTTATTCTGGAAAATTACGATAATTTTTTTTTTAACCTTTTAAAAATAAACAATTATAACAAACAGTAATGAAAGAGCCTGAATTGAAAATCCAATATGGCAGCTTGCATGAGTCTCAATTTTACACAACAACACCGGACAAAATATTGACAAAATAATCATTTAATGTCAAATTGAAATAAAGATTCATGTACACTTTCAAATAAAACACGATTAAGGACAGGAATATGAATGTAAGTACATCTTTTCATGACGTTTTCATGTGAAATTAGTGCCGGACGAAAGCAGTGCTTTTCATCAGGAATGGTGGGTGAAGATCCCCCCTGCTGGTCGGCCGTGCGCCTGCCCAATCCCGACCACTATTCTTATATTCAAACTTTGGCAAAAGTGATTAATTTTTGTTGAACACTCTCCTGTTTTAACTAGCGTTCAAACTGAATTGAAAATATCTGTGATGTTACAACACTTATTCAGGGGGAGAAGAAAAAAGAAGAAAAATAATTTTTTTTTTTTTTTTTTTTTTTTTTTTTTTAGGGCGAAAAAGAGGGGTGCGGTTAATACACGAGGGCGGTTAATACAACGTTATTTACGGTACTCATTTTCCCCAATAGACTGTAGTGTTATAGAAACCGTTAGGAAAACACAAAAATTTGATTTTGATTTCCAATCGTAGATATCTTGATAATCAGACAGGTGATAGGCTTGTAAAAGTCATGGGATTCCTGACTGACCTAAAAAGTTTATAATTATGAATGCAGCATTAGCTATTTAATCCAGGATTTTGTTTCAGAATCTGAGGCAATGTTACCGAGTCACTTTAGAGCAGGACTGCACTACGTGAAGCTACTTCCGCCCTCTATATAGCCAACAATGCCTAAGCGGTACCCGTCGGTTCCCCATGGTCCCCTGTTTTAATGTTAATTGAGAGCTTATTTGATGAGATAACCACCACCTGCCAGTAACCTTGCTGGGAGGTCTATTCCCTCCTGACCAAACTAGGGCAGATAGTCTTTAAATGGAAATGCATTTTACCAAAAAATTTGCTTCATGTAAACCTTCTTTGATTTGAGTATCCTGTTGTAAATAGGGTAATCTGACCAGGAAAATGGAAACAAAGTTATGAAAACTTGTTGATAAAACAGATAATCTGATATCTACTTGTTTAGCTTATAATCAGCTATCATACATTACGATCAAACATATCCGGCTGACAGTGTTTGTTTGTAGCCTTAATTACATGTATTCACTGTTGGATTCTGTTGAATCTAATTTTTCAGCCAGCATAAGATAGCCAAGTTTCGAGACTGAATTAAAACCTTGTCTTCGTTTTGAGAGATTTTTTGATGGACTGCCTCGTCTCCATAATGAGCGAGGAACAGGTTAGATATGCCATGCCACTCAAACAAACCCTGAGGAAGAGAAATGACCTATTTTCTTTGTTTTGACCACCTCATACATTTTGATTGTTGCTCTACCTCGCGCATCCTTGCTTATATATTGGTGCGCTATTTGCATGTATATTGGCCCGTTAAATACATAAAAGAGAGATAGTGAGTTTTACATGTATTACCATTGTATCGCCATACATTAGTGCAATTTTTAACAAATCTGAATTTGTAATTTGAGCTCTGTCCAAGGCAAGTCCACCCCATAGTTACCTATTTTTATGCCTCCGTTACGAAGTATCCGGAGGCATTATGTTTTCGGGTTGTCCGTCCGTCCGTACGTCCGTCCGTCCGTACGTACGTCCGTCCGTACGTCCGTACGTCCCGTTCTCGTGATCGCGTTATCTGAAGAACCAGTAGATGGATTCCTGCCAAACTTTGGTCATGTATGTATCTTGCAAAGCCGATGAAGTGATTAGATTTTGGGGTCACGAGGTCAAAGGTCAAAGGTCACAGGGCTCATTATGTATGTAAAACAGCCCGTGATCACATTATCTCAAGAACCGATAGATGGATTCCAGCCAAACTTTGGTCATGTATGTATCTTGCAGAGCCGATGAACTGATTAGATTTTGGGGTCACGAGGTGAAAGGTCAAAGGTCACAGGGCTCCTTATGTATGCAAAAACAGCTCGTGATCGCGTTATCTCAAGAACCGATTGATAGATTCCTGCCAAACTTTGGTCGTGTATGTATCTTGCAGAGCCAATGAACTGATTAGATTTTGGGGTCACGAGTTCAAAGGTCAAAGGTCACAGGGCACATTATGTATGCAAAAACAGCTCGTGATCGCGTTATCTGAAGAACCGATTGATGGATTCCTGCCAAACTTAGATCATGTATGTATCGTGCAGAGCCAATGAACTGATTAGATTCTTGGGTCATGAGGTCAAAGGTCAAACGTCACAGGGCTCATTATGTATGCAAAAATAGCTTGTGAATGCATTCTCATTAGAACTGACAGATGGATTACTAGTTAACTCAGGACATCTTGCAGAGCCAATGAACTGAGTAGATTTTAGGGTCATGAGGTCAAAGATCAAAGGGTCATTTATGTATAAGAAATTGCTTGTAATCATGATATTCTGAGAACCTGTTAATGGATTACAATTGAACTTGAATTTGAAAAATTTCTTCTGTTTTGGTCTGTAAAATTGCTCTTTGACGGAGGCATCATTTTCGACTGCGCGCAGTCGAAGTTCCATCTAGTTGTTCTTGGTTTTATAGTGAAAAATAATTCAGTCTGATAGTGATACAAAGGATTCATATTCATCATGGCAGATTATGATAATAAGTCAATATCCATTTCTTTATCCTTTGCTCTTTCATAAGAGATACCATGCTATATCACACTTGCCTATACCATTATAGCCCAATCCCATTATATATTATATCATTAATTTATGACTGTACAATGTTTAACAAGCTAAGTATTCAGATGCTTCTTTACATAATGAATATAATTAAATTGCATTATGCTGCCAATTCAAGAACAAAGCAGTAGTGATTGATGTTTAGAATTCACAACTCCTTAAATGTTAACCAATCAAACACAACCATGGTATTAGTATAGCATTTCCCTTGAAGTTTTCAGTGCCTTGAATCATCAATTGTATAGAGAAGCCAGTTTAAACATTGAAATTGTATTACAATTATTCATGTCACAACCTTAAATTGTTGTATATCTCTTTCATGATCCTCAGTTCACTTATGGACATGAAATTGTAAAGATTGATGTTTTTTTGTTGAATTTCAAATTCAGAACTTTAAAAGTAAAAGTAACCTTGGCAACAACTTTGTATTTTATAAGAAAAATCAGATTTCTATTTCCAAAAGAAACCTAATAATCTTCTTGCCTTTTAAGTAAAACATCCTGATTAAATCTTATTGAATTTAATTGATATTTAAAATTTGCTATACAGTCCTGTATTAAACTGCTCAGTGGCTGCCGGGCTCACGATCAATTGGGCAAAAAGAATTTCCATTTTCGGTTTAATAAAATTTGGATTATTATTATTATTAAAACACGACATGCTGAAACGATGCGAATTGAGTGAATAGCTATCTAGACCTGATGTAAACATGCTTGATTTCATGTAGCACCTCACCTCGTCTACTTATTATTGATGATATCTCCTGCTCAGAGGTAGAAGGCTATTAACACATCATTCTACACTGACTTTAACATCCTTCTGGCTTTTCCTTCTAGTTTTCAACAGATGACATGAATAGTGTATTAATAGCTACATGTAGCCACTGTTCTCCTGCTAAAGGCGGTATTTTTGTCAAAGTTGTCCGCTATCCACCTGTTATCCCTTCCTGCTTGTGCATTGTCAGGATATCTCAAGAATCTTCATCTCCTTGGGTCCTGTTTCACAAAGCTTTTTTTTCATTGGCAAATTACAAAAATCAGTGACAAATCTGTTAATAACCAATCAGAAGCAAGGATTTCAGTAGCTTATAACAAAAACTGTCATTTGTCACTGATGACAAGTTTTGTGAAATGCCCCCCCCCCCCCTCCCCCAGGGCCCTGTTTCATAAAACCTGTTATCAGTAACAAATGTTCAATTTCTGTGACAAATTTGATCTCGGCCAATCAGATGCCTTGATTTCAGTAGCTTATAACAGTTATTGTAACTTGTTATTGATAACAAGTTTGGTGAAACAGGGTCCAGAAGGGCATCGATTCTGTGCTGAATGATGTGAGATGACACCCTTCTGTCTCTCAGAAGATGGTATTAGGCAATAAACTTCTAAATGGCTGAAGTTTTATAGCCTGGAAGGGATGATGAAATGCATAGTTCAGAAATCATAAAGCCTCGTTCTAATACGAGGTGGTAATTTGTGATGACATGTTTGTGTAAACTTCACATATTTGTATCTATTAGAAAGAGCGCTGTGAATTTGCATAGAACCTATGTTGCACACAAATCACAAAAATGAGCGATGTTCGGGCTGACTTGCAAAGACAAAAGGTCATGTGACTTTGTAACTATACGTCCGATTTTCAAAAAAATTGTTCTAAAAGATGCGTAAGACTCAAAAAAAAAACTTTGTATCTGCCCCCCCCCCCCTGTTAACATAGGCTTAAAGCAAATAGAATAAATTCAGTAACATTTATCCTTGAGATTGTATTTTTGTTGCATTTGTTATCCAAATATTGAAATTTTGCTCTTTTAAGATGTGAAGCCTGAAGATTTGTACCCATGGGAGACCAAAACAAGCCAAGATCAAACCGATTGAGAATGCATGGCATACAAAATAATATCATCTTTGATGTTATGATAAAATCAAAGATTAAAACCCATCTTGATGAATGGAGCCAAAACAACGACCAACAACAAAAAACCAAATGAATAGACGAGAAGAACTTTGCCACCCACGTAGACAGATGCTACCCTAGATAAGGCACTGTTAGACCCTACTCTGATGCCTATCGGTAGGTGGCCATCTTTTAAGCCAGGCTGCGCATCATGCAGAACGGGCGTCTAATTGATTTAGAAATCGCAGATGGTATCAGGGAATAATGTTAGTCCAGCGCGGCATGGAGCAAGGAAATTTGAGCAGGATTTCCTCCGGGGCTTGTGGATGCATCCCCATTTCTAGGAAAATAATTTACTGTAAGATATGATGAATTTACTGTTTAATAGATAAAATGAATTTACTGTTTAATAGATAAAATGAATTTACTGTTAGATAAAATGAATTTACTGTTAGATATAATAAATTTACTGTTAGATAAAATGAATTTACCGTTAGATATAATAATTACTGTTAGATAAAATGAATTTACTGTTAGATAAAATGAATTTACTGTTAGATAAAATGAATTTACTGTTTAATAGATAAAATGAATTTACTGTTTAATAGATAAAATGAATTTACTGTTAGATAAAATGAATTTACTGTTAGATATAATAAATTTACTGTTAGATATAATAAATTTACTGTTAGATAAAATGAATTTACTGTTAGATAAAATGAATTAACTGTTAGATATAATGAATTTACTGTTAGATATGATGAATTTACTGTTAGATAAAATGAATTTACTGTTAGATAAAATGAATTTACTGTTAGATATAATTAATTTACTGTTAGATATGATGAATTTACTGTTAGATATAATGAATTTACTGTTAGATAAAATGAATTTACTGTTAGATATAATTAATTTACTGTTAGATATGATGAATTTACTGTTAGAAATAATTAATTTACTGTTAGATATAATTAATTTACTGTTAGATATAATTCATTTACTGTTGGATATAATTAATTTACTGTTAGATATAATTAATTTACTGTTAGATATAATTAATTTACTGTTAGATATAATGAATTTGCTTTTCCTCTTTAAATCAGCGATTATACCCTTTTTTGTATAATTATCCTTCAGATAAATTAAAATCTATCTTGAGTAGATATTAAGTCATGCCGCAAATATTTTTTTATTAACGACTGAAATGTTACTGAAATACTATATTTACCCAGCTGGGAACATGAATGGATCATGATATATACATTATTGGGCATTGCAGTGAGAGAAGTGGAGAGTTTCTCTTCATAAAGATTGTGTGTGGTATGAATATACTGTTCATGTGGTATCACATGCTGTGAGTGGATGGTGGTGATGTTGGCGGCGGTGGGAGTAAAGGTTGTTCAACTGAAGAGCTAGAGAGAGAGAGAGAGAGAGAGGGGGGGAAGAGAGAGAGAAGAGAATATAGAGGAGGGAGAGAGAGAAAAGAGAGAAGAGAGAGAGGGGAGAGGAAAAGGGAGGGAGAAAGAGAGAGAGAAAAAAAAGGGGGAAGGAGAAAGAAAAGAAAGAGAGAAAGAAAGAAAGAAGGGGCAGAGAGAGAGAGAGTGGGGGTGGTGGTGGAGTAGTCGCATAGCTATCCCACGTACATGTACGTGATTGTTTAAATGGCAATATCTTGAGTTCAGGAAGGGAGCTAAGTACCAAGTACAATGCAGTGGTATTTATTTCTGATGCACAGCAGTGGAATAACTGGATCATACTTTTTATCTCGGTTTAATGCCGAGGCGTTTCTACGCTCTCAGCATCGTCCCAATCCTCAAAGTGTTCTTCTTATCCCTTTTATGCAAAATTAAGTGCTATAGAGCAAACAGTGGGCACTGGATCTAAAGCTACATGTAGCTATGTGTAGAAATTGAAGTGGAATTCAAAAGAAGATTGAAAAAACTCCTCTTGTAGTTTAACCTACATGATTTCAGCATTAGACCATAAAAGGATTTGATATTGAACCTTTGAATATCAGTATTTTGACATTTAGTATATGGCTCCTCAAAACACCTGCAGAAATTTCACTGATTTTTGCCATGTAAATGCCCGCTCTAGAAACATTGGTAAATCATTCCGGTTGTTGGTCATGTGACACTCCTCGCTTCCGTGCGATCGCATGTAGAGCAGCGACATTTTGCGCATGCGCACCACTCACCGAAAAATCAGAAATCTTCTTCAGGACAACTATACTGCCAGTAAACTTGTTTAAAACTTGGAATTACTATTTGGATGATATCGAATCCAATGACATTTATCCTTGAAAAAAAGCTACTTTGAATCATGTGTGGAGAGCCCGATGGCTTTGACTCTTGGAAAGTTAATGCCTTCTAGCTCCTAACAGGAATCGTTTTTTAACATCATTAAATTTTCAAAAATGCATCAACATTATAATTGTGCTGTAGAAAAGAGTTTTCTTTTGTAACATTCTCTATACCAAAGAGCAGTCTTAGCAATATCTTCATATCATCTGCTGGAGCAAAAAGGGTGTTAGTTCTGTGTTAAAAGGATATGAGTTAATGCCCTTTTGGCTTTCAGCTTACGGCATACAATATATTATTAGGCTTCTACATGTATGTATGAATGCCAAGTAATGAACTGAGTTTAATGAGTCAATTAAAACTAGAAATGAGTCAGTGTGAGGTGTAGTAGTATTAATAGTATCCTTTACAATGCACTTTGCAATGCTATGGTTGCCTTTCATATGCTCGCCCGTGAACGTGACTTGCTCAAGTACAGCTTATCACCAAACGCGTTTAAAGATAATTCAACAGGCAATAAAGTCATCAAATTGACCTAGATTCAGTCTCAAATCGGGCAAGCCATCAAAATATCAAAACTTGAAAGTGTAAGAACTCTGCATACTGTGCGCTTACAGCCCATCTGGTATTAACTCCATGTAAATGTATATGACTTAATGCCCTTCTGGCTCCACATAGACAGTATGTACTTATTCTTGTTCTCTCCGGTTACTCTACCAGGGAGACCGCTAAAAAAGCGTTCCCTTTTGTATTCTCATTTAGATGTTACCTCCCAAATCGTCATCAAATTACATTCAAATGAAACACAATTCATTTATTTATCTCTAATCCAATCCCCTTCCTCTCATAAGCTAATAGAACCGGTCGACCTTGGCCAACAGTCCTCGTAGTACGCCTAGCTGCCTGCCTGCCGTGCAAATGGAACTGTACTTTTTCCCAATCAAATCAAATTTTAAACACTCAAATTAGCCCGCCTAGCTTGACAAGTAGCTGCAATATTGATGATGCTAAATGCTAATCCATGCGGGCATGTGTTGCTTACCTCACGCCAGCGCGGAAGGTAAATGTGCCGGAGAAAGGCGATTAAAGATTTACAGTGTGCAAACAAGGATGTGCGGAGCACGTGAACACGTGCCTGGCTGTTACACACTGCAAATATGTATCATTTCAAAGAGTCCACAAATTTGATGTGTTTTAGGCTTTTGCATTAATGGAACAGGACTTCTACTTGGGTACGGTTGGTGAATGTTCATCTGGACTTCAAACAATCCCCATGTCACATTGATTTTGAGTCGAGCATGTATTTGTTTGAGAAACAAGAGGATTTGTAGATGTGCCATGAGCTAAATCTCCCTACGTGCACGGTTAATTTGTAGTATTGCATCCTGGGATTAGAGCCATGTCTGATTGCCAATTTGAGCATGTTCCGATGGATTTGCGGAAAAGGATTTTAATTGAAATTCTGTTTGCAATGGAGAATGGACTGGAAATATGGATCATGTCCCTGGGGCTAAATAGAACATAGATTTGATTTCGGAAAGAGGTAGTTGATGTTAATCGTAAATCTAGCATGTACATGATTGTAAAGTGAATTGACATTCAGATATAGGTGTCGATTAAGATTAGATAATACCATCTGTAGCTTGGAGTCCCAAGGGTGTCTTCTCGATTTGGCAAATATGATTTATCATTAGAAATTATCCATCAGTTGGATTTTTTTTTAAAGATGCCATAAATTCTGAATATTTATTGCAAAGGATATGGCGAAAAGCTGTCACAAATTGTAGATTAATCCATATTACTCTGAAAAATGTTGATAATTATCATAAATCCTCAGTGACATCTGTTTACATGTATATCATCTGTTTAGAGTCAGAAGGATGCCCAGCATAGATATATTTACATAGTGTTACTACCCTTCTGTCTCTCAACAGACTTGTCCCTTCCCCCATCCGTAAGATTGGAGTTTCAAAACATTTCTGCGTAGTGTTTTCATTTTAGAAATTCTCTGAAACTATAGGCCTGTCCTCATCAGCTCGAGATTGCCAAATAGCCCGCTATTTCTGAATTTGAAAATAATCCTGAAGTTACAAATCGCGTCTTCATCAGCTCGAGACTGGACCTCGAAACTTAAAACTCAAGCTCGAGAAATTAGCTCGAGTTATTTTGCTCAGCGTTCGCGCATAGTGCATGGCTTTGGACTGGTGAAGACGCACCGGACAAATAGCGAGATAGTTTGCCAAATAGCGAGATATTTTGACAAATAGCAAGATATTTTGGGATGATTATCAAATTAACTGGATAATTTGGGATAGCAGGATATTTGGCAATCTCGAGCTGATGAAAACAGGCCTAATGTTATTTTCCCGACCTAGACTGCCAACCTTTAAAATATGCATGTTTGGCTAACGAATGGGGGGATACATTCCTCAAGTATGAGAAGTGTCAGGGGATATTTCTACCGAGCTCGGCTGATGGGGGGAAGTTGAGGGCTAATTTAATTGTCTTGATGTGTCGCATGACCAAGGAGAAAACCCCGACCGTGCTGTGGGGTCTGCTAAATGAAAAACGTCTCGCTAGGCCAGCTCGCCGCTACAATTTGTCTCCATTATTCCTCGCAAGGAATCATTTCTGGAATGAAAATAAAGCGGGGGAGGTGGAAGAGGGATGAAGTCCCGCCAATGATGAAAAGCTAAGGGTGTCATAACATACAGGGCGAGCTAGGGAAAATGACAGGGTGTTTGGTTATAAAGAGACATCAAAGTAAGCTCATACTTGCTTCTTGCAAGTTAGATGGATGCGCTTCTACAGTGTAAGGTAGTAGAGTTTGATGAAAGTTCATTCCCTATTTTTGTGTTTGTTGAAAAATGTTATATATTCTGAAGTTATCTTGCATTATAATGCTTAAAGGGCAAGCCTAAATATGAATGCTATTGTCTCATACGTAACAGTGTAAAATAAAATTGATATTGAAAGTATCAAATAAATGTATTTTGTTGCTGCAGTCAAGATGTTACATACATGTAGCTTAATCCTTGTTGTCATTTGATTTTTTTTCTCTCTCTAGCCTTCTCTATCTTTCTATTTCTCTCTCTCTCCCTTTCTCCCCTCTCTCACTCACTCACTCTGTCTCTCACTCACTCTCTTTCTATTATGAAAACAATTCTGACAGGTTTATCGAAATGTGATGTCATATTTTCTGTTTTGCTCTGAAAAACAGTCAGCTGATTATTGACTAATAAGAATGGTTTCCACATCCTCTTTCACTTCCCCTTACTCACTCACATTCTTCAATGTTTCCTTCCTATTCACTGAATCACATCATTCTGGGGGGTGTTTCACAAAACTTGTCATCAGTATAAACAAATGACAATTCTTGTTATAAGCTACTGAAATCCTTGCTTCTGATTGGTTATCACCAGATTTTTCACTGATTTTTGTCATTTGTCATTGAAAAAAAGGCTTTGTGAAACAGGTCCCAGGTTTGCAATGAATCATATCATGCAGGATTTCAATCAATGACTTCACAAATCATACCTGTCTATTAAAAGGGGGTGACGTTTTTGCATTTAAAGTATCCTAAATGTCATTCAATTTGTTTCAAGTACTATGTTTTATTGACTGATACACTCAATGCAAATCAAAGGTTTATCTAACAATGAAATATCCTTTTTGTCTCTGTAGATTGCAGAGCACATCTAGAGAAATGTACATACGGTAGTACTTTTGGGAATTGTTTAAAATTCAGAATGAAAAATTGTCATTTTGATTTGCATATTAAATTCTATTTTGAAGAGTCAGAGATTTTCTCACGATTGAAGGCTCATGTCTTTTGCTGAACCACTCTGTATAGAGTCTTCATATTATGATTCTAACATTAAAATGGCCGCCAACGCCAATCTGTCTACAAAGACCACTTTTTGTGTTTCCCTTGGGTGGTCACTATAGACAGGTTTCACTGTATCATAACGTAATCCTAACATTCTTGGGGAAGGTTAAATGATTTTGAGGGTCGATAGACTTGTTTAGATCAGATTGTATTTGTTTAGCTGAGCTACTTTTGAGTCAACCATCTTATAGGAGTCCCAACATTCTCTAGGAAATTGAAAAATTATTCTAGTGTCAGAAAATGATATGAAGATCGAAATCGAACTTCTTTTGATGAACCACTCTGTAGAGAGTGACTTTTCTTCCTGTAACCCGACCTACTTTCAGGAAATGATAGAAACCTGAGGGTTGGTTTATTAAGGATGTAATCAAGGAGAGATTCACTACTTGTTAGCAGGATAGGAAGACAAAAAATGAAAAACTCACCATGTTTTCATTTCTTTTTTGAGGAAAGACCCTCTGGACTTGTGAAAGCATGAGAGACATAGAGAGGGAGTAAGATAGTGCGTGAGTGAGAAAGAGAGAGAGAGAGAGAGAGAGAGAGAGAGAGAGGGGGATCAAGAAATGACTGACTTAGGTCTGTCTATTTCAGATGATATTTCATCAAATGCTCTATAAATAGTATTAAATGATTTTTTTTTCTTCTTTTCTGTGAATTTGAGACTGATATTTTTGTGTCTTTTGTTGTTGAGTATTTTGATGAGTGATTAGATGCTTCACAAAAACTTGTTTTAAACTTCAGAAGAAAGAGATGTTTACCTTAACCCAGACTTTTCCACCCAACCAGATTTGGTAGACCTGGAGTAGACTGTCACGTAAGGCATGATTCCGACACAGCAGTACTCCAACTCATGTTTCTTGTCAACGAGGTAAGAAATCACCATGAACAAAAATAATTGAATATAGAGTTTAGAACTGTCTAGTTATCTTTTTCCTTATCGTAAAGACTACCCCCTCCCCCCTCCCCCCCCCCCCCTCTCCCTGCCCCTTGACACAGGAGTACTTTAATTTCCATTAGACCCTTAGACAACCACCAAAGGGGTAATGAAATCAAAGGGGGAATTGTCCAGTGGGCTATTATCGTAGGGGTGGATGTCCAAAGGTACATGTAGCTTTCAGAGGGGTTTTGGCTTGGGGGTAGGAGGGGGGGGGGGGTTGTAGAACGAATTGAAAGCTATCTTCTGTTTTAAAGCATTGTGTGAATAGGTATGTGTACGTTAAAACTGTTGTACACTTTAATAGTTACATGTATGATTAGGATGAGCTTGGTATACCGCGGCAAAGCCCCGCTGATGTTTTATTTTGTGTAAATGAATGCCAACTACCCACATCGAAGGATCCAGTGTATTCACCGAGCTCTGTGTTATAAGATACAGAATCGTGAAACGTTGTACACTTTACTTCATAAAAAATTGCAGCAGTTTTGCAGCATCATATCTGAACGAGCCTTTTACAATTAATTCTAATTTCTTGTAATTGCACAGTACTTGAAGATAAATCCCCTACATTAAAATCTCTACTACTTTTTGAGGTTGACACATCCGATTGACCATTAAGAACTCCTTTACTTTAAAGCCCCACCGCACAATTCGTAGCTACTTGCGCCCTCTATATAGCAAACAATGCCCAATCGGTGACCATTTTCCCTCAGTGACCATGCAGAGAGGTCTAATCCCTCCTGGCCAAACTAGTGCAGAGGGGCTTTAAAGCCATTTTAGGATGACCTTACTTTTAAGCAATTACTTGAAGACATTTTTATAATGAATTTTGCTCTTTGTTATTGCAGGGGGCCCTTGTAAGTGTATGTGCAGATGATAGCTTACATCTATGGAACCTTCGTCAAAAGAGACCAGCCATTCTTCACTCTCTCAAGTTCAATAGAGAAAGGTAAGAAATTAACAAGAAATTGAATATGAAATTGAATTTTGTTAACTTACTGCTACACCATGTCAAGGGTAATAATAATAATAGCTAGTTCTTATATAGCACTTTTCAGGACCGAAGGCCCTCTCAAAGTGCTTTACAGATATATATATATATATATTATTACCCCGGTCATCGGATTCAGGCTTACCTGCACACAATGTATGCACATTCTCCACTCCCTGGGGAGCATTGTTAGTGTATGTGCAGATGAAAGCTTACATCTATGGAACCTTCGTCAAAAGAGACCAGCCATTCTTCACTCTCTCAAGTTCAATAGAGAAAGGTAAGAAATTAACAAGAAATTGAATATAAATTGACATTTTAAACTTACTGCTACACCATGTCAAGGAAAGGCCTATACTTGTATGGAGTTGGTAACATGATAACATTTTCAAAAATGAGAGAAATAGATTAGTGACAGATGAAGGGAAATCTGATTTTAGAGAAAGGTAAACACAAAATTCACAAGAAATTAATTAGGGAAATTGAAATGTTAAACTTACTGCTACACCATGTCAAGGAAAGGCCTATAAGTGTATGGAGTTGATTTGTGGCAGATGAAGGAAAATCTGATTTTAAAAATACATTGCCTTTTGTAGTTAATCAATCTAATACTAATTGGCAGCTTTGTTATGTACCCTTCAAGTACAGTGTACCACTCTCATTTTTCTATGCTGCACATTTCATAAATTTTTCATTTTCTTGGTTGTTCATGAGGGAAAAAAATATGTTTATTGGAGGAGTTGTGGAAAAAAGATTACCGTATTTGCCGGCGTAAAGGCCGCAGTATTTTTAGAAGAGAAAATATCAAAAAGTCGGGGTGCGGCCTATGCGGCGAAAGAGTAAAAAAAAAAAAAAAAAAAAAAAAAAAAAGTCAAAACCAGCACAAATTTGCACATATGGGACTAGATCTACGAACGGTACAATAACTATACATTTCCACACATCTTACCAACAATTTTATCTTGCATTGTTGACATGAAGACGAAAATAAACTTCCAAAAACAACATCTGCAGATAGATCTTGATCTAAGTTCGTGCCAATGCATTGCAAAAGTAAAAGAAGGGCCCGTTTAACGCTGCCGGCAGCTGCCGCGAAGCATCCAGCACGCGAAGTCGCTATTTTGAATCCATTTCAATACACAAGAGAGGGGCGCAATGTATACATCACAGAAAACTCCATATGCTAGCATCAGTGCGCGATGGCCGAGCGGTTTAAGGCGGTAATTTTAGTCACATCAACATTTGTACGCAAGAGATCAAATCTCGACTTCGACCATTTTTTTTTTTTTTTTTTTTAATGTCAAAATCGGGGGGTGCGACCTATATGGCGCCGCGGCCTTATCGCCGGCAAATACGGTATGTCCAACAATAGAAATTTTTGTAATTTTTAGAACTCAACAAATGGAAGGTGTGCTTCCAATGTATACTACACAATTCGTCCCTATTTTCACGAAGTGACGGTATAGTGAATGAAAATCGCATACAATTTGCGTGCAGATTTTCCTCACTACCTGTCACTTCGTGAAAATAGGAACGAATTGTGTGTTCATGAAACCAGTGATGACCTGAAGAAGTTCATGTAATATTGTACCTGGATTAATGATAATTTCAAATAGGATTGTATGAATATTTGCAATAAGTGGCAAAATTAAATGATAAAATAGTTATTTTGTATCGATTCACATATTGGTTCATTCTGATATCTAATTTGATTCACCTATTTTTTTTTTTAGAGAATGGTTTGTGTCATCTTCTGAAGTTTAAGTTCTGGGAAGAGGTGAAAAATAATTTGTGAGCGTTATCATTGTATTATGCAAGTGTGGAAGAACATGAGATAAAAAATGTCCCCTGACATGTTCGTGTAGTCCCATATACTTCTTTCTGTGTACAGTGCTTGTTACTTTACCAAGACTGGGCCAAATTTCTTATCATTTTGATGATTCCAGAACCTTGCAATACTTATATGCTAGATGATCAACGTTTTCTGATCGATTCCACAACGTTTCTTTCACAATGCAATTGAATGACCAGGACTCAACTTTATCTTTAAAAATAATAACTGTTTTCTCTGAATATATTTCATACATTCTGAAAGGAATAAAATAGTTTCTGGTATAATGTTTTTGTTTAATAGGCATGAGATACCTTTGTAGATGTATTCAATAGCTAGATAAAAGTGGAAAGCATTTTCAGTACATTTAGATACAGTCATACCTGTCTATAGCGACCGCCCAAGAGAAACACAAAAAGTGGCCCTTGTAGACAGGTGGTCTTTGTAGACATTTTCCTTTAGTACATGATTCAATGAGAAACCATTCTAAAGGGAAACAACAAATGTGGCCTTTGTAGACAGGTAATCACTGAAGCAGGTTTGATTGTATCTCATCCCATTCTGTGGTTGCTGATATGTTTGACTGAAATTCAATCTACATGTATTTCTATCCTTAAACAAATATATCACTATGTTTCTTCACAAAATTTAGTTGAGTGTATACAGAAAAGTGAAGGTTATAGCCAGCTAGGTCATTCATGCTCAATACCAATACCAAAAAAAGACAACCATATTTTGTTTGTTTCTAAAAAAAGAGCGAATCAGAATCGTTTTTTGAATCACAAAAACTGGAACGGGTTGAGATTCCAAGATTGAGCAATTAAAAATCCTGTGGTATGCACTTCATAAATCAGGAAAGTAATATCTTTGCCATTTTTGTCCTTCCTTCCATGTCGACTATCGAGTCTGATACAAATTGAACAATTACTTGATGCTCATTGCTCTCTTTTCTTGATTGAGATAGGGAAATGACAATGCAAAATGAATGAACGTCTCATGGAAGAGAGCCCTGAAATTGTATCGCAAAAAAATGTGTCCCACTCGCAATTATTGACCTGCCATATGAAGAGGATGCTGTATTTTTGTAAATTTGTTATATTTTTTGTGGTTGAAATGATTATTTGTTCACAGGCAGTATAACAAATGTTATATTGTGCACAGAAGCTCTTTCAGGACTTGCAACTGAGATAGGACAGATTTGTTTAAAAAAATTAAAATCCTATTTTTCTTTATAGAGATCTTTGTAATTAGAAGTTTTTTTGATTTTTTGCATTTTCATAAAAACATCAATTTACCATTTAAAAGTATACTGATCAACAGTCATTAACCTTTTTTTAATTTATACTTTTTATCAGTTTATATTTTCAAAAATACATTTTGTTTTTAGTACACCAAATCTTGTGGATATTTATTTTATTTAAAAACTATATTGTTGTATTATAGTGGACAGATATATGTTAGCTATGTATGACATTGAATGCTAATGATTAGAGTATTGGTGTTTAACATGTTATAGATAGTGATCTAAGACATTACAAATTCTACATAGCATTTGATTATAGGAAGATACCTGTATAATGTATACAGTGTAAGACAGGCACAATTTTCTGTGCTTGAGCGGTATTTTCGTAGACTCTGAAATAACGTTGCCGCTAACGACCAGACCTCTATGAGAGCTGAAATAGTTTGACGTCACTGCAGTCAAGGGTCTCATATACACAACACGATCTCGACCAACCCTTCATCCACCCTTTCTTTCTCCCCCTCTCTTTCTATCTCTGTCTCTCTCTCTTTCTCTATCTTTCTCACTCTCACTCTCACTCTCTCTCTGTATACCGGTATTACTTTCTCCCCCTCTCTCCCACTCTCCTTTTCTCTTTACCTTTACCTTTTTCTCATTCTCTCTTCCTCCTCTCTCTCTCTCTCTCTCTGTAGTACTCCCTCCTGTGCTGTTCAAGTACAAAATGTTCTAAAATGAATTTTTAGAAAACATAACTTCTTTCTTGTCAAAAAATAGTTGTCTTTGTGGTTGCTAAAAATAGTGTCGTTATATCTACTTCTGAGAGCTAGATGGAAATCAGTATTATTTTGTACTGAATTTATTTTTGATACAGAGTTCATGCTTATAGATTCAATTCAATTCAATTCAATTCAATTCAAATGAGGTTTTATTGAAGACTTGTCAAAAAGTCCAAAGACTAAAAATGCAAGTTTACAGTCTGTGACTTCCTGGCCAACAGATACTTTGTACAATATACCACACACAAAATCAGGGATACATTTTCAATCATGCAATTCTTCCTTTTTAAAATGAGTTTTGCGAATCCGACTGATACAAATTCCTGGCGTTGGAATCGGAATATTCCTCACCATTCTTCTCTGCCATCCAAAGTCACGGCAAAGCAAGAGGGTGCCAATTTACTGATTGACGATGTGCAGTGATCTATTTATAGCCGGCGATGTGCGTGTCCCTTATGACCCAGCCAGGTTGTCTCTGCCGATGCATAATATATAAGATGGAATGGTTGGAGGGTTATTGTCGTGCCACAGGTTACGAGACTCTCTCTCTCTCTCTAGATTGAAATGTGGCTCGACAGACAGTTTTGTTTTTTAAACATCTATTTATGTTTTTATTTTATTTCATGGTTTAATACAAATCTGAACAGACATTTTTGTTTTTTAAACATCTATTTATGTTTTTATTTCATTGCATGGTCTAATACAAATCATGATTAAGCAGCCGATGGCAAAATTGTTCACAATTTACAAATACATTTCTCTAGTTTTGTGTTTTTAACATATATTTATGTCTTTATTTAAATGCATGGTTTAAACTTTAATACAAGTTGTGATTAGCAGCCAATGGCAGATTTGTTCACAATGTACAAATACATTTAAAAATACATGGAATATAATATTGCAAATTGTAATATTATATAAAACACCATGGTGCATACATGTATATTATTATCAGCTTGACAGTTTTGTTTTTTAAACATCTATTATGTCTTTATTCCATCGCATGGTTGAATACAATCGTGATTAGCAGCGAATGGCAGAATTGTTCACAATGTACAAATACACTTGAAAATACATGGAATATAATATTGCAAATTGTGAAATTATATAAAACACCATGGTGCATAAACAGAGAAACCTGTCTACAGCGACCGCCCAAGGGAAACAAAAAAATGTGCTTGTTGTAGACAGGTGGTCACTAAAGCAGGTTTGACTGTATAATAATCAGGGGACATACACTGTAGACCATTGTGGGTTATTTGAAGACAAAAACAGTGTGTTGAGACCCAGAAGGGCGTTAACTCATGTATTACTACAGAGAGAAATAACTCCAGGGCTGTCGTTTAAAGCCGGTAACCGGTAAAACTTGCCACCTATTCACTCGTTTCTTACCGGCTATAATTCCTATAATAAACCTTGCAAAAATCACAGAAAGTAGATCTAAATCAATGCTAATCCAAAATTTCCTTAATTTCGTCCAAGATATAATTAGTGCCGCACATACACGGCCGCAGTCGACGAAATCCCTTACGATCACGAACGCGACGTCGTCCGTACTTACCTAGACCTATCTATCTAACGTTACATCGCAGTTCTCCCCCCACAGCGCGGCGGCCAAGCCCGCCCGTCCCTACCCCATTGCGATCCCGATGTGCACGCGAGAAGACGATGCACTGCACAAAATATATACACACTGATCATAACAAAACTGAAGCTAGCTCGCTGTAACCAAACTATCCGTTGCCGATTTGATATTTGAAGATCACGGAAACCGGGGCCTATACACGTGCGTGCAATGTCTAGAGACAACGTACTTTAGATTCTGAGATGCGCAAATCGGCAACAGAGTTTTGAACTCGGCTGAGTTTAGGCCGGCCACGGCCGTCCCCGGCGGACCCCCGCAGCTAGCTCGCATGATATATGCAGGCTCGCGCTCCGCGAATATTCAAAACTAACTTCCGATCCTTAAAAAAGTTGAATAAACAAATATACAGTGTCTTCAGTTTGTCAGGAAAAACAGTGATATAACATTATAAAATGAACAGGAACTGAAGTAAATTCTTAAATGTATTCAATAATTTCATGTCAAAAAAAAATAATTAAATGAGAATTCATATGGGGAGCCAAATAAAAGTCACAAGTAAAAATAATTACATATAGTTAATGCCCTTTAGGCTCTCAACAGATATTATACATATACAGATATATAGTAAGCAAATATTAATCGACTACGAGGGTAATGGTAGCCCCGAGATCACCGAGGCGATAATAGTTTGTATCCATTGCCCAAGTAAAGGATGTTAATATTTGTTTTATATCCCAAATCGGCAATAAGGTCTAATTAAAGTGAATTTTACATAATAATAAGAACTGATTCTGCAGACAGTTTAGCTTCAGCTAGATTTTACAAAGCGCAACATGCATTCATGTAATCGGTTGATGCGCGCTCATTTGACATTGACATTGACTTTGACATTTCGCGTATAACCTACTTTGCTATGCGTATTCAATGGGCAAGGGTACGGTGGGCAAGTGGGGTAGCAGCAAAAAATTACTTTACAAAAGTACTATCTCGACCTGAGATCGAAAGATAGTACTTGTCTATACCTTTTTCGTGCTCTGTACAACGGCAATGCAAACAACTATACATCACGGATATAATATAAAATAATATACTTGTAAGTTTTAATAGATACATTTATCCTTCTTTTGTATTGTATTAGTATTTTGGGCACTGATCGTGTAAACATGTTGTGCATTGTTGATCTAACCCCCCATGAAAAGAAATTCATGGGACTATTGATGATGATTACATTGTATTTCCTCTTGCTTGTATTTTGACAGGATAACATACTGCACTCTCCCTTTCCAAAGCAAATGGCTATACATTGGAACAGAGAGGGGGAACGTCCATGTTGTCAACATTGAATCGTTTGTGCTTTCGGGTTATGTTATCAATTGGAACAAAGCAATCGAATTGTAAGTATTTCATTTATTCATTTCCATGTCAAGATAAAAACAAAAATTATATAATATTGGATGGCTTTGAGTGTGATACAAGAATATATTGCTCGAGCTATGACAATATTGGACTAGCAAAATAACAAAATTTGACTTACCTCAGTAAATATGGCTTTATTTTTGTGTGATATCGCCAGAATATCGATATCGCTAGCTGAAGTTCCCGGTTGACTGAGCATTATGAAAACAATATTGGTCAGTCATCTGGGTACTGCGCTTAGGATATTGAATACACTGATTTATTGTACTACTTGGAAGCCTTATAGATAATAATACATAATCTTCAAAATACAAAGATATATAATGAGATATCTGAAATAGGAAGATCATGAAAAGCACAAAAATGGCTTGTTAGAAATGATCCTCAAAAAATAACAAAATAACAATAAATTTAGTACATAATTTACTTAAAATCGAGTTCACCAAAAAAGGGGGGGGGGGATGGAGAACAGAAGGAGTATTCAGAATAGTAACAACTGTATTTGTACCACACAATTTTGCCAGGGGGGCTGACTTTTCTTGCCCAAATATCATTTTTCCAATTTCTACAGTTTCTCAGAGAGTAAAGCTAGCGAGCAAAAATGTTGACATGTTATTAAAGTGTCAATTTCATTTAGCCTTGAAAATTATAGAACATTAAAAACAGGCTGCCTCACTGCTGAGAAAGAGATGGCGGTTTCTGAAATAAATGGAATTTGAAAATGTGAGGGGGACTGCAGCCCCCAGTCTTAATCTTATACGCCTTCGGTAACAACATTAAGAAGATGTAAACTATGGATATTACTGTTTTAAATGTTTCTTTATTTTAACAACAAACACCTGTTTATTGAATTATGCAATGGTTTTGTATCTACCGATTTAAAGATTCTCGTACATGCAGCAGCTTATTGATATAAATGGATAAGTACTGTTAAAGTTGATTTGAATATATCCCACAAACGCAGTTGTTAGCGTTTGCTGCTCCCTCGCCGATGTGATCAAAATAAAATTACAACAGGGTTCTTGAAATTAAGGGCACTTGAAATGTCAACATCCATTACCAATAAGAGGATGGGAGTGAGCTAGGCTACTCATACACATAACCTAACATGTTATTTAGTAGTATCATGTACATGTATCAATCTCATAACATACAGTCGTGTATGCATTTACATATTATAGAGTGCCACAGTCTTGTATGCAGTAATATCTTGTCGTCATGGGTTAACACATTCATGACAAGATTTTTCTGAAAGGTTATATAAATAAGGATTCTTCTTCAAATTGACAACACTGGAATGTTGGCATTTACTTGTTGCATGTTATCATTAAAAAGTTATGGATTTTAAAAAGAATATACATAAACAGAAGCTAATGTATGTCAAAAAATTCATCAGTGATAGCATATGTTTCAAACTCAAATGTGCATGTTCGTGCAGTACAAGACCTGGGGGGTGTTTCTCAAAAATCCTAAGTTGAACTTATCTCTAAGTTGGACTTAACAATTATGAAAAGCCGTTAGCATCATTGAAAATATTTTGTAAAATTTATTTTAAAAGGCATAAAATGTTAATTCGAATCATTCATATTTTCTATCATCAAGAATATTTCATGTTCTTGATGTGGAATTTATGAAAAGTCTAAAATACTTGAATTTTTGCTTTTGAATACATATTATTTTGAGGCTACAAATGGCCCTCCATGATATGTAAGTCCAACTTAGAGTTCAGTTTGACTTAAAATCTTTGTGAAACATCCCCCTGCACAATCATATTGGTTTTTGCGTGTATAGATATCTACTTTCTTGATTGACTGTATCATGATACATAATTATATCCTTTTTTTTTCAGATCAAGAAAAACACATCCAGGCCCTGTTGTACATCTAAGTGATAACCCTGTAGACGGAAATAAGGTAAGATGGGAACAAAACTGATCATGCTATTTGACACGTAAGGATTAAATTATAATATAACCAAGTAAACGTTAGAATACAAATGGAATGTTTTCACCTAATAATAATAGTAATAATGATCTGGATTTATATAGCTTATTACAAAATTCCACCTCTTTAGAGCATTGCAGATATTATTACCCTGATCATCGGATTCTTTCACGCACAGTGTGCACCATCTCCACTCCCTGGGGAGTATTCTTACCATATGTTCACCGTTAGGGCATATGGCATTTACTAACAAAAAGGATTTCGTCATTCAACCCGGTCCCCTATTCTCTCCTGGGTATGGAGTGGCAAATGTAGATTAATGACTTGCCAAAGGACATTAGGGCCATGTTGGGGATCGAACCCATTACCTTTGCATTTTAATTTGAGTACTTTAACCACTTGCCTAAGACACCTCTACAATTGCCCAGTGTCTGATGGGTCCTTACCCTAAACTTGGCCATACCATAAATGGGAGAAAGGACTGATTTCAATGATGATGAACCTTAAACACATTGGACCAGTAGACCTGCCTACGAATGCATTTCAAATTATGCATGCTCTTTCCAATACCCCTAGTCACCAAGTATTTGAGTCACCTCCTATGCAATAAGATATCTCTACGGATGGAATTCAGTTTTAATTAATTAAGTGTTGCTATGTCGGGCAAGCCTCTCACAAGCGATTTTTAGTTGTAAAGAATACAATTGTTTAAAAAAGTATGCATACAATTAGTAAGCTGGTTTATTAGATCTAGGACTACAGCGAGGTAATCCAGTGGAGCAGTGGAGATGGTGCACACTTGTGTGTGGGCTCAAAGCCCCACTGCACTAGTTTGGCCCAGAGCGATCAGACCTCCCTTCATGGACAGTGACAGGTGGTTATCTCATCAAAAAGCTCCCAATTAACATAAGAAAAAGGGGATCATGGGAGACCAATGGTCACCCATTAGGTATTGTTTGCTATATACATGTAGAGGGCACAAGTAGCTATAAGAAGTGCAGTGGGGCTTTAATGTGCTATATAAATGTGAATGATATTTTTGTCTTCTGATGAAAACCTGTGTGAAGCTTTGATTCACGCCCTCCATGTTGGTTCTTGATCCCACAGTTACTAATAGGTTTTGAGACGGGCGCGGTGGTGTTATGGGACCTGAAGACGAGGGTGGCAGAGTACCGGTATAACTGCAGCCAGCCCGTCCGCAGCATCGCATGGCACTACGAGGGAAAGCAGTTCGTCTGCAGTCACACGGATGGCACGCTCACGATATGGAACGTCAGGACCTGCATCAAACCCGCCAACATCATCTCTCCTCACGGTCAGTTCAGGGACCTGTTTCACAAAGCCTTTTTTCAATGACAAATGACAAATATCAGTGACAAATCTGCTGATAACCAATCAGAAGCAAGGATTTCAGTAGCTTATAACAACAACTTTTATTTGTCACTGATGACAAGTTTTGTGAAACACACCCCAGGATGCATTTTTATTTTGATGTAGCTTACAGACTGCCCCCCCCCCACCCCCAATAAAATGGTTTTGAAAAAGAGAGAAAGAAAGGGAGAGATGGAATGCAAAATGAAGATGATACAATCCCTCTTACACCCCCTCCCCGCTTGACTCTGAAATAGTGAATGTGTTATACAGCAACTTTTGTTATGATTACACAACCCAGCTACTGTATTTTCAATAATTTCTAATCTACACCAGTGTAATGAAATGCAATTGCATTATAAAAATTCAGGGTTGGCTTTAAACTGTGATTTCTTTCTGTGATGTAGTTAAACATGATGGTCCACCCGCTAACCTCAAACTACTGGTTTTATGGGCTGCTAGATCCTACATGATTCTAAATGTTATTTTATACAGGTGTTATGAATATGCAAATCTTTGAATATTCATGTTACAGGAAAGTTAGAGATCGTCAATGCAGCGATTAAACTTCCTCTGATTTCGAGGTGATCAGTCATCTCATTCTGCATTAATTTCATTTATGAAAGTTATCAGGATTTGATTTGTTAGGTAACGTATGAGATGTTTACAATACTTGACGAGATACCAATCGGTCAACCTCGAATCAACATAGAAGTAGAAGGAGAAGTCGGTAGAGGAGTACATGATTTTATATAATTTTTGAACTGCCCCTACCTAAAAACAAGTTTATCCCTGTGATTTTATAAAATATGTAAATTCATTAGATTAAATTTAAAAGTGTTCTGTTTGTTTGTTTTTCTTGCAGCCAAAGTACCTGCCAAAGGATTAAAGCCGGAGCCATGCGCCCCTGTGCCCAAGGTAGAATGGGCATCTGTCAAGAGCGGGTAAGCTTAACCCCCCCCCCTCCCCCCTGGAAATCAGTATTCTTCCTTTCATGTTATTATTGTCTTGATGAAAAACTGTTCAATGCTTAGCATTTTCTGATTTGTATCTGTCCTTTTCACAATCCCAAACACACTGTATGCATTGTTTTTCACTTGAATAATCTTTTCTTCAAGATTTATGTATAAATTATACACTCATCACTTCACCAAAATATCGGCCCTGTATCTTTTAGAGATAAATATATTGTGAGCTGCCCGCAAGGAGGCCATTACTGCCATTGACAATACAGTGAAACCTGTCTATAGTGACCACCCAAGGGAAACACAAAAAGTGGCCTTTGTAGACAGGTGGTCTTTGTAGACAGGTTCCTTTAGTACATGATTCAATGATAAACCATTTTGAAGGGAAACAACAAATGTGGCCTTTGTAGATGGGTGGTCTTTGTAGATATGTGGTCTTTGTAGACAGGTGGTCACTAAAGCAGGTTTGACTGTATATATAACTCTTGCAGCATTAGTTCATGTAACAGAGTTGTATTGCGGTACAAGGGCTGATGTTTTGAAGTTTACACAACATACATGCTCATTTGTTTCAAGTGATTTAAAGGCCGTCTGTACTAGTTTGGCTAGGAGGGATTAGACCACCCAGGGTGGTCACTGACAGGTGGCTTTCTTGTCAACTCAGCTCTCAATTAACATAAGAAAAAGAGGATCATGGGGGACCAATGGTCACCGATTAGGCATTGTTTTAAATATAGAGGGAGCAAGTAGCTACAAGTAGTACAGTGGGGCTTTTAATCGTCACTGGGAGGGGGGGGGGCAGTATCTACTTCACGTGATATTTCTTGATGTTACATGTCATGTTTTCTTCTTTCTTGTTGTGTGTAGTTTTGATCTGTTCCAGTCATCGTGAGTTTCTTCTCTGTCTTTAATTCTTCCACCCCATGTTCCCTTCATATATCCCAAGTTCATCTCTCTTGAATGCAACCATCTCAGCCATCCTATCTCATCACCCAAACATGTTCATCATTATTCTACTCGTAACTTCTAATGCATTACATGTGAATGCTAAATTCAAAATACATTGTAAGATGTCATTAATATGTGCGTGAATGTCCATTTACATGTTCGCATTCATGAGATGATATTGTCGTAATAAGCAGGACTCGTCATATAATTGTGTATAGTAAATAGGGTTGAATAAGAACAACGGGGTGAATAGGAACACAAAGTGGAAAATTATATGTTGGGTCAATATACACTGTTCTTTTTTTTTTATCTCAAGGAATGGTGCAGACCCTTTTCTCTTTTTATTTAGGTTTTGACAGCAAAAAAACTCTTGGAAAATCATGTCAAAGCACTGTATTTAATTGTTGTTCCTATTCGTCCCTGTGTTTCTATTCATCATTATTATGGAATGTACAAGCTCTTGATTTCATTACAAATAATTATATGACCGTGTATGAGTATGGCTGAATGCTGAAGATTTTTTTTAAATGGAGAAAGGTGTTGGAAGCGCTTTTTTGTTGTTTTTGGAAAGGGGTCTGCATTTATCAGCATCATCAGAATCTAACGCATCATGAATTGCGCTCATCTACATGTACCTTCATTGTTGTTAACCTCATGTTATCCTTAACATAATATTAAGTGCAATATTCTTTCTTGGCAAGCCTAATCCATTTGTTATGGAGATGTAATAGAGCCATATTTACCTAAGAATTCACTAAGATTGTAGGGAGAGCATGGTAAAGTTTTATGCTGATTTAATGGGTATGTGTAAGATGTATTCCAGCTTTTCTTTAGGTATTAGCTATATGGGTACATGGACTTCATTCTGGGAACATGTGGTGCCCTGACACTAACAATTGACAATATTCATGTTGATGGATTTTTTTAATATTTTTTTTAATGGGGTATCTGTAAAGTAGCATTGTTAGGATTTTTGTTCATCAGAGCGCTGTAGATATATTTATATAGAAGCTGCGCTTCATGAATTGATCTAATTATTATTAGTAGTATTATTACATGTATCTTCTACTGATAAAACAATACATGTACACTGTAGTCTGTGTGTAAGAATCAGGAGCCATTTGAAAGATAGTTTTTTTTTTCTTCTAATGAATGTTTGATGGCTCTATTCTTCTTCTTATACATCAAATTTATCCTGTGCTGAAGAAAGTGGTATGAACCTTGTTAGGAGGTTTGAACTTGTGACATTTATGTGTCCATACAAGTGTTCATGCTATTTCAAGGACCTCTGCATTATGTTATAGGTGAATAACATGTTAGAAATCTATAGTTTAAACATTATTTCAGGGACTCTTATATTCTGTTTTCAAATGGATGCTTTAGAATATCATATTCTAATGTTTTGGTTCTAAAATTAGTTGAGGGACCTTACATTCGCTTTTGGATTATGTTTTTAGAAATTTCTGTTCCTAACTTCTGTAGTTCTGTTCTAACATCATAGGGACCTCTACTTTTTTTATTTTAAGGCTGAAAGAGTATTATAAATCTATATTATGTCTATGGCTATGACATCATTACATAGTAAGGGTTTAGAAATGTAGGCTTATCGTTGTAATGTCTGTGGTTTTATTATTTTATGGACCACTCCATTCTATTTCAAGATGGACTAGAAACCTCAATACATATATGGAACGTGATATTCTGTTCTCTTGTGAATAATGTTTGAGAAATCTTTGGTTCGTACATTATATCGGGGGACATGTATATTGCATTCGTGGGTGCATAATGTAGTAGTAGAAATGGTTTATTGAAATAAAAATTAATCGCGGCTCGAAAGCCGAATTACAGGTTTTTTTCAATAGAAAAAGCAAACATCAAAATTACAGGAAACAAAATAGGTAATAACGTGTAATAATTAAAGCAATGAAATCATGATAACAAAGATTAAGTAAAAATAACAGAACTTCTTTTCTTACATGCAGTTTCATTAACTCGAGGGTTCAGTGACACAAAGACGTCCATATTTTGCCAAAATGAGTATTTGATATCAAAATGTTCAGAAAAATGTGGGCTTTCCAGGAAACACAACGACTTAAAGCTTATCAACACTAGTGTGGCTGTGAGGGATTAGACCACACAGCGAGATCACTGACAGGTGGCTATCTCATCAACTCAGCTCTCAAATAACATAAGAAATAGAGGATCATGGGGGACCAACAGGCACCGATTGGGGAAGTTTTCTATATAGAGGGAGCAAGTGGCTACAAGTAGGACAGTGGGGCTTTAACTACACCCAACACCCTATTTAAGTCAATGGCTAGAGAAACATAGACTTAACTCCTTAAGGCCCAAGTGCTCAGTGACACATAAACCACTTTTTCTCAAAATGGCAGAAATTGAGTTACGTCTTTGTGTCTCTGACCCCTCAAACTTTTCTTACATAATATTTCATTAACCGTGGTTTTCATCTCTCTGGTTTAACATCCTTTCAGGGACCCCTATATTCTCTTCTCCGGTGGACTAACATATGAGAAATCCACGCAGACACCCAGCATCACCATTATGCAAGGCAAGACCACAACTGTACTAGAAATGGAACATTCTGTCGTAGACTTCCTCACGCTCTGTGAGAACCCCTGGCCGAGTAGTAAGTCCACAATTTTTTTTAAATGTTGCGATGGTCGTTGAATGTTCATCAAACGCATTATATATATTATATGATAATGGTTGATATCACTTATCAAATAATTGTAATATATGTATCCTAATAATTATCATAAACCAAAATTATTTTATTAACAGTGATAATCTAATTTAAGTTCATCTGGGCCCCGTCTTACAAAGAGTTGATATTAATTGCAACTTATTTGTGATTGGTACAAATCGCAACTATGTACATTAGAGATAGGAGACTGTAAACTCGCGGTTGATCAGGGAATTTGCAATTGATATGGATCAATCGCAACTCTCAATAAGACAGGGCCCAGGATTGATACGTCATTGCTAAAAAAAATAGTTCATTGGTATCTAGTTCAGTCTTTTCTACCATTGTTTTTTTGTTTTGTTTTTGTTTGTTTTTTACATCGGTTTTACCATTTCTGTTTTTTGTGTCACTAAATGTAAAAGGTCTTGATTCATTCATTAGGCTTGGATTGTTTGATGATGAAACATATCTAATCAAATCAAATAACGTTTGCAGTGTTACTAATTATAATATTCAGCACTATTTTTCCTCCTTATAAATTGGTCTTGTTGTTGAGAAATATGTAGATAAATTACATTGCTAAACTCTGATGAAATGACACTTAAAATGGATTATACAAACATTCCATGTATGAAAACCTCAACTCCGTTCAATTCAAAATTTATTTCCACTCAATTTTGAAATAAAACAGAGATATATATATATATATAGAGCTGTATTTCAAGCATGAAAATGACAGAAGATATTGATAAAAAGGATGATGCAATATAGCAAATGGTCATATGCTAGTGTGAAAGGGACACAGATTGTAATATTCTTTGTTACCTAGTTCCTTATACAGGTTCTCATTCGGACGTCCCTACTCATCATGCAAATGCACCAGCAATCAATATCATTAGTATTGACCGGAGTATGATCAGACTAGTGCAGTATGCTAATGAGATGTGACCACCGTTAAAGGTCGAGTGAGCTATAAATATGTCCATTCATCTTCACTTTCTCTCTCTCTCTCTCTCTCTCTCTCTCTCTATTTCTCTCTCTCTTGTGTATATCTTTCTCTCTATCTCTATCTCTATCTCTCTCTCACACTTTCTATCTCTATCCTCTCTCTTTTACTTTTCTGTCTTTCTCTATCTCTTTCTCTCTCTCTTTTACTCTTCTGTCTGTCTATCTCTTTCTCTCTCTCTTTTAACTCTTCTGTCTGTCTCTATCTCTCTCTTTTTTTACTCTTCTGTCTGTCTCTATCTCTCTCTCTCTCTCTCTTTTACTCTTCTGTCTGTCTCTATCTCTCTCTCTCTCTCTCCCTCCCTCCCTACCACCCTACATCCCTCTCTCTCCCCTCTTTTCACACTATTTTCTCTCTCCGTCTCTCTCTCTCTCTCTCCCCCTTCCTTCCCTCTCTTTCTCCCCATCCCTCTCTCTCCCTCTCTCTCTCTCTCCCTCTCTCTCTCTCTCTCTCTCTCTCCCCTTCACTCTCTTTCTCTCCCCCTTCTCTCTCTCTCCCTCTCCCTCTCTCCCTCCGCACCCTCTCTAAACCCAGATCCACAAGAACCCTATGCCGTGGTAGTCCTGCTGGAGAGTGATCTAGTGGTCGTTGACCTTCTGTCCCCAGGGTAAGTGGACACTGACCTTTAGGCGCTGACCTTTAGGGCAGCATGCCGCCTCGGTATAAGATATCAGGATGGGTCCCGGCTGATTGATGTGGCATCAAATCCAATATATCTTGAGTCTTGTTCTACTTTTCCCCACTATCATTAGTGAAGAGTCAATTATTTACATACACAGAACTATATTGATCAGGTTTTATGACAGGTAGCATTTCAGCTGTTATGCAATCCTTTAAAGTATGTCCAGTACAAGATATTTATCACATCTTGTAGTTTATCCACAAAATTGAAAAAATCACTAGATAATTGAGGGATAATACTATAGAAAAAAACTTCAACATCAATAATATGGACAGCTGAAAATGCTTAGGAGTTCCTCCTAGTGATGCTGATCAGGGTTCGAAATTATCCTAAGCACCCTACGTTGTACTCGCTCTATATTGTCGGAAGCATGAGTCGAGCTTTTTAAGTAGAATAGCATATTTTATCTGATGTTAAAGGTTTAGATTAGGGTTCGATATAGTCCTTGGTCCAGGGTTATAGATTTGGTTAGTGTAAGAAAAGGACCATGGAAGAATTGTTGCTGGAACATGAGTCATAGAACCAACGTAATACCATCATGAGGCTTAGGGTGCGTTCAAGCGATTTTTTTAAAAGCTAGAATCACAAACATGAATCGCAAATCAAAACGTTAAAAAACATGGTTACTGCGGGAGAGCGTTCAAGCGATTTTTTTATCAACGCTGATCCTGGCTCATTTCAAGCCCAGCCACTGCTCATCACAGTGTGCAGTTTGACCCAGGAAGTATAGGTAAACTTTGCCCCATGCTTTCTGTCTGTGTTTACGGTCGACTGTCGGTCAAACCGGAAGCTGGCCACGATAATGACGTCATAGAATCATGATTGAGATCTCCGTTCCTTCAAGCGAATCACGATACAAAACGCATCTTTTTCAGCGTTTCATGTTTGTGTTTTTATATACGTTAATTTTATGACCGACGAAATATCGCTTGAACGCAACCGTGTTTTAAACTAAAACGTCTTTGAAACCGTGATTCTGGGGTGAAAAAGTGTCGATTGAACGCACCCTTATTTCAATGTGACTTTTTGATGTTTTGTTGTAGGTATCCTTGCTTTGAGAACCCGTATCCAATGGATCTCCATGAATCTCCCATAACATGTGTACAGTACTATGCAGACTGCCCGTCAGATCTTATACCTGCTCTCTACTCCACTGGAGCTAATGGCCTCAACAGGAAGAAGACAGCCTACAGTAAGAGGGTAAGTACATTCAAAACATAGAATTTTAGAACATCTTCCATAATTCTTTTCTCCGCTTTCTCCTCCTTCTCTTTTCTTTATCTCTTCCTTCTCCTTTTCCTCCTCCTCCTCCTTTTCCTCCTCCTTCTCCTTTTCCTCCTCCTTCTCCTTTTCCTCCTCCTCATCTTTCTCCATCTCCTCATCCTCCTCATCCTTCTCCTCATCCTCCTCATCTTGCTCCTCTTCTTCCTCCACCTTCTCTAATCCATCTCTTCCTCTTCTTTCCCTCCTCTTTCCCTCCTCCTTCTCATCTTCCTCCTCTATCTCCTCTTCCTCCTCCTCTTGCTCTTTCTCCACTGCTTTCTACGTTTCGGCCTTTGTCTCCCCTCCTCCACCACATCATCATCTTGTTCTTCTTCCTCTTTTTTTTTCTTGTTCAGTTTTCATTTCCCAACTCCACTATTTCCTTATTCCTCAACATTTCCATCTTTCTTCCTCGTCATCTTCCTCCTTCTCCTCCTCTTCTTATTCACCTTTCTTCTTCATCTTCCTTCTCCTCTGTTAACCCCTCCTTTCCTTCTTCCTCGTCTCACTCCTACTTCTACTTCTCACTCCTACTTCCACTTCTACATTCAGTTTCCATCATCATTTTGCGTCTCCTACCTTATATTTGTTTTGGGTTTCTTTCTCCTCTTCTTCTTCTCCTCCCCCTCCCCCTTTTTTCCATCTCAAATTTCTCCTTTCTGTTCTTTCCTATTTTTCTCTTTTAATCCTCCTTGCCATTATTGGATGGGAGTATTTGGTCTCCTTGTTACCCAATATCTCTAATCTAATGTTATAATACTGGCTATGATTCATACAAGCTATTATACCCCTAGACCAAGGCTTTCTTTCTTATATTAGCCTTATCATTGTTGTTGTCTCTGATTCCTACTACAGTACACATACACTTAGCCATCATGTCTGGCGTTAGTTTGTGTCTCAGGAATGCCCAGAGTTCCTGAGTGGCGTATGAGTAATACCCGTAACCGAGTTCCTGTATTGGTCACACAAAGTCTAGACATGTGATCCATGAATACACTTCCCTTGTGACTGTGGCTTGCACTGTCTTTTAGCTGACAATATGTAGATTTTTTTGTAAAGAAATAACATCACACGTGTAGATGGCAGTCTGCTCACAAGTGCCAAAATGACATTGCATGTAACTTTAATAGTATCAAGCTTGTTTGAGTAGAAGTTTGATGAGCCAGGTGTTATTTTACTCAAAAGTATTTAAAATGACAATGGTTCCTTTTGCAAGTAACCTTGTGGCAGCTTTTGTGAGTTTATATATGGCATTCTACTCAAAGACTTGAACATGACATTATGACATTTTGCAAGTAACCTTGTAGCAGCTTTTGTGAGTAGGAGTTATGTGAGCCAGATGAATGTTTACTCAAAATATCAAAATAGTATTGTGACCTTTTGCAATGAAACTAGTGTCCACCTGTAAAAGTAGGAGTTAGGTGAGCCAGATGATAGTCTACTAAAAAAATGTATTTTCAAAATATGACATTGTGTCCTTTTACAAGTGACCTTCTATTAGTTGAAAGTAGGTGAGCTAGATCACGATCTACTCATCAGTGTGAAGATGGTTGTTTATTAAAAAGTGTAAAAATTACATTGTTTCCTTTTGCAAATACCCATGAAGTCTACTTAAAGCAGTCTAATGAAAAGTCTATACAAAATTATCCTGTGTTCTTTTGTGAGTAACCTACTGACAGCTATTGTGAGTAGATGGCAAATTGCTCAAAAGCGTTAAAATGACATTGTGTCCTTTTGCAAGTAAACTTGTTTCACATTGTTTGAGTAGGAGTTTGGTTAGACCAATATACCCCTCCGAGGAGACAAAGTGACACGCTGCAGTGTTAGAATTATCGCTTGGTGTCCCAGTGATACTGCCCATGCCAGCTGCATAGATCCATAGGTATTCGGATTGACAGGCTCCTTTCTTTTTACTGGATTTTAGCATGATTATGAATTTGTTTGTTAGTGATTTGGTATGCTGGTTATAATTATTGGGACCTTTATTTTTTTGTATCTATTTACCACCCCTTCCCCCCCCCCCTTTCTAGCTTCCTTTATCTCCCTCCCTTTATCTCTCCCCCTCTCTCTCTCTCTCTCTCTCTCTATCTTTCTCTCCCTTTGTCCCCCTTCCCTCCCACTTCCCCCTCCCTTTCTCTCCCCCTTCCCTCCCCTTTTCTCCCAACTTTTCTCTCCCCATTCCCTCCCCTTTCCCTCTCTCCCTTTCTTTCTCTCTCTCCCTTCTCTCTCTTCTCCATCTCCTCTCTCTCTCTCTCTCTCTCTCTCTCTCTCTCTCTCTCTCTCCCTCCCCCTTCCCTTCCTCTTTTCCCTCTTTTCCCTCCCTCTCTCTCTCTCCTCCCTCTCTCCTCCCTCTCTCTCCTCCTTCCCTCCTCCGTCCCGCCTCCTTCCCCCTCCCACCCTTCCCTCCCCTTTCCCACTCCCTTTTCCTCCCCCTTTTCCTCCCCTTCACCCTCTACCCCTCCCTCTCTCTTAAAGGGATCGTTTAACAATGTTAAATCTGAGATACACGGCCCTACATGTTATCAGTGTCTGTGATATGGTGTAATATTGAAGCCCTAAAAAAATTGCGCTTCAAAATGATCAAGAAGTGCCTCAAAAAAGGAAAAAATCTTTGAGTGACCGGTTTTACCATACTCGTTTTCCCCAATAGACTGTAGTGTTATGAAAACCGTCAGGCGAACGGTTTTCAAAATTTGTAATTACAATCATAAATATCTTGATAATCAGACAGGCGATCGGCTTGTAAAAGTCATGGGGTTCCTGACTGACCTAAAGGTTTATTATTATCATTGCATCATGAGCTAAATCCAGAATTTTGTTTCAGAATCTGAGACAAAGTTACCGGATCCCTTTAATCCCTTCTATTCCCTTCCTGCCCCTTCCTTTTCCCACGCTCCCTCCCCTCCCCTCCCCTCCCTCCCCCTCCCCTCCCTCCCCTCCCCTCCCCTCCCTCCCCTCCCCTCCCCTCCCCTCCCCTCCCCTCCCCTCCCTCCCCTCCCCCTCCCTCCCCTACACCCCACCCTACCCTACACCCCACCCTACCCCCAGCTCAAGGTGTCAGTGTGCACTCTTCGCTAATCAATAATCCAGGGAATGTTCTAAACATCGTGACATTTCCCTGCTAGCACCTTCATGCACTGGGGGTTTTATGTC
This sequence comes from Strongylocentrotus droebachiensis, assembly GCA_035222895.1. NCBI lineage: Eukaryota > Metazoa > Echinodermata > Echinoidea > Camarodonta > Strongylocentrotidae > Strongylocentrotus > Strongylocentrotus droebachiensis. Next base: position 61,537 of record JAVYIG010002117.1, read on the forward strand.
CTTATTGTGGAGTGCCAACTTGGATATGATAATCACGATCTCATAATGAATGTGTTTTTCTCAAATGTACTGCACACTGAAAGGCTATGACCAGTTTGTATCATAAAGGGAAATCTCACCTTTTCGTCCTACTCAGACATTTCACAGGACTTTGTACAAATACATGTACATGTATAGATACACGTATACATGTACTTTTCTCCAGTTTCATACAAGTAGCATACAATATAGTAAATTGTGCACGTATTTAGTTTCTAGTGTTTGTAATATTACATGCAACAAATTCTTTATTGGAAAATTTACTGGTACTCTTCTGATGAATATGTTGGTAGCTTTTGAAGGACATGCTTAATACTTGTATTGTGTTTGAAAATCTGTGTACTACATGTATACCTTGTGCCACTATAAGGATACTCAAATGGACTTGATAGACATATATTGAGACATATATTGAGATACATGTATGTCTTTTGTACATACATTTGCATCTGCTGTATATCCATTTCAATAAACATTATTTCCTTTACGAAATAAAAAAAATGAACATATTGAAAGATATATATTTACAATGTTATAGGAAGAAGGACAAATTCCATAAAAACATGAGGCTTGTGGTGGGATTGCCATCACAAAACAGACATCTGATACATACAAACTACTTAATATTCATAATCTACAATTCTACAAAAAACACCAATACAAATTGAGAGATAGAGGAGAAGTGAAAAAATTAGAGGAAAAATTATATATTAAAATTATTATTATTATAATCATTGAAAAGGTGTGTGTAGTTTTTGTGAGGTTTACCAAAGTTTGCAGTTATGTGGGGTGAAACATGTGGTTGTACTACACTTGCTCCTGCAATAATTACTGTGTCAATTTTTTACACTATTTTCTTAACTAACATAAGCCTAATCCCAAACCTAACCCTAACCCAAAACCCAAGTGCAACCCCAACTCTAACCCTAACGTAAACCTCAGTTGCAACCCCAACCTTAACTCATAGACCTCAGATGAAATAAAGCCTGGAGCAAATGTCAGGCCACTGATACATGTAGTTGTCTATACACTTGTTTTTATTTGGAATGGTTTTCCTCTTCTTTCTCCCAAAGAATTGGCCAGTGAAAGGAGGAGAATGGGGATCCGGTGGTAGCAGTGATCAAGAAATCATCATCACGGGGTAAGATGGTTGTTTCAAATTCCAAGTTTATTTATTTCCACTTTATCGAAGATAACATAATTGAAAATAATGTGCATGGTAATAATTATAACTAAACATACAATGACTTATGCCGTCCACGCAGTACAATAATAATAATAAACATACAATATAGAAACATAATGTACATGGAAATAGTTATGACAAAAGATACAATCATAAGTATGGTAAATACATTGAAAAAGCTTTTAGAAAAGTGGGGGATCTACTAAAAAGTAACATATCTTACTAAACATAGCGTAAACAATGAAAAAAGGAAAAGTTCTGTGCTTTCCTCAGCATACCAAATGTATATAAATTAAATAAAAGGATCAGTGCTTATTTTAGCACCACTTGTGGTGAAGTTCAAGTGATGCTGATTGTGATGGGTGTATCGACCGATTCTAGATACATTGTACGAACCGTCTGAGGACGAGTTAGTCTAGTTTTGGAGTTGAAGAACGAAGCTCGAAATAATGAAGATCAGCCTTTGAAATCTAACCACTTTGTGTTGTGTAATCTGTTGTTGTGGAACAAAGGACCTAGGGACAACGGGTAGAGGAAACCACTCGTAACACTGATGTTAGTGTTGAGTTGGTAGTTATTGGTAGAATTGATGATGATAGTAATGATGTCGATGGTGATGCTGCTGTTGCTGGTGGATATGATATACAGTGGTGGAAAGTTTGTTAGTTGTGATAGTGGTGGTGGTGGTGATAATTTTAGAGGTGGTGATGATGGTGGTAGTAATGGTAACAGTGCTGGTAGTGTCTTTGCTGATAATGATGGAGATTGAGATGATGGTAGTGGTGGTGATCGTAATCATGGTGATGATGGTGTTGATAAAGATTATTGTGGTAGTTGTGTTGGTGTTTCTTGTCACGGTGGTGGCAGTGGTGGTGAGGATAATGGTTGTGGCCGTTGGTTGTAGAATAATGATGGTGGTGAACATGCTAAAGATAATGGTAATGTTAGTCATAGCGGATCATGTTGATGTTGATGTTCTGACAATCACAGAGGGAATGGAGTATTAACATCATTACAGAAATGGACACATTCAGCCTTTGAACCATTCTTAAATGGTACAAAGAACATTGTCAAATCGAACCTAAACATAAAAGTCTCTCTCTCTCTCTCTCTCTCTCTCTCTCTCTCTCTCTCTCTCTCTCCCTTCCTACAGGCATGCTGATGGCTCAATCAAATTCTGGGATGCATCACAAGGTAAGAAACATCATTATATTTGTCTTAAAATAAATTTGCCACTAAACAGATAGGCACAGTATTGAAGGCATTTATAATCAATGTACTGCTTTTCAAGAATATGATAACCACTGCCAAACTTTCAATTCTAAAGTGGGTTTGAAAACTAATTCTTTATTCTGGATATTTTTGATATAATGATGTGTTTCTTTGTTCTTTTTCTGTTTGTTTGTTTTCGGTTCAATTTGTTTTTGTATAACTTAATATAAAAAGTGCTTTAGATACAAACTTACTTACTTTTGATGATGTCCACTGATATTTCACACTCTGTGTAATGATATTAATTTGTAATATTAACATGATTTATTCACATACCCTCCCGTGCCAAAAGTATTGCAACATAGACACACACATTACACAGGAGACAAATAATTACATGAAAATGAGTGCTGTTTTAATGAATATGTAGTGCATCATTTTTTATCATACTATCAGGCACATTTTATTGATATATCAATAGTCATTTTTCATGTAAGATTCACGAGTCTCTAGTATTTTGTTGGATATCCTCGCCTTCTAATGATGGCGCGCATCCTTCTTGGCATCGTCGCGTAGAGTCCTTGCAATCTTTCTTGGGTGATGCTGCCCCAGGCCCTGAAGATAGAGCGGACCAAACCTTCCCTCGTGGTTGGTCGGTCTTTGGTGTTGGCTCTCTTGATGTCATCCCACAGATTCTCTATCGGGTTAGCATCTGGTGATTGCGCCGGCCACTGCACCCTGTTGACGCCAGTTTCGTCATACCATTGGTCCATCCTGGCTGCCCTGTGTGCCGGTGCGTTGTCATCCTGGAAGACGAACGGGTGTTGCGCGTTGCCAAAGATGTTAGCAATGGATGGAAACAAGTGGGCGTCCAGAATATCTCGATATTTGGCGTTATCAATGTTCCCATCTACACAAATTTAACCACAAATTTAACGAATTTCATCATGTTGCAATACTTATGGCATGGGAGGGTAATGGCGACTTAATCAATATTTTCCTATAGGCATTACAGTTGAACTAGGTTAATGATATATGTTTATTTTGCAAACGAGTATTCGCTTGTGCCACGTCTATTATTGCTGTGTAATATCTTTAATGTACTATGGAATTTTATTTTAACTGTTCAGTATAAACGTTACGCTTTCTGATGTAAATATGTTCATGTTTATTCAGGGCCCCATGGAAGACCACTACTTATTAGTGAATGGGCTATCCTGACAAAAGATTAGAAATAAATAAATAAATATTGATCATTTTGTTTCATCTTTCATCTCTTGCAGTCATGCTTCAAGTTCTCTACAAGCTCAAGACCGCCAAGGTCTTTGAGAAGGCCAAAAATGCCAAGACGCTGGACGGCGACGATGACCCGTTCGCTATCCAACTGGTCAAGCTGTGCTCGGAGAGCAGGATGCTCTGCGTGGCCGGAGCCAGCGGTCATCTACTCCTCTACCGCTTCAGCAAGATGGAAGCATCCACAGAGCTACCGGTCAGTATATGGGAATAGAAAGAGATAGTTGGGAAGAGAGAGAGAGAGTTGGGAAGAGGGAGAGAGAGAGTTAGGAAGAGCGAGAGAAAGAGTTTGGGAGAGAGAAAGAAGGGGAAGAGAGAGAGAAATAGTTAGGAAGAGAGAGAGAGAGAATTGGGGAGAGAGAGAGAGTTGGGGAGAGAGAAAGAAGAAGAGTGAGAGATAGAGACAGACAGGCAAGGAGAGAGATAGAGAACATCTAGAGACAAAAGATGGGAGAATTTACAGTTACATTGTAGTTTGAAAGACAAAAAGAAAGAAATTAAAGTTTATAGAATTCTTAATGTAGTTTTTTTTGTATTTTCACTATTTGGGTGACATTTGCTTCTGAGTTAGATATAAGAATATTTCAAATTCACAGGCAAAAAAAGCTTTCTGTGACAGAAATGATGATAATCGTAATCATAGATTTTTTCATACTTATTTATGCCAATGTTCAAAGAGCTTTTCAAGTATGCTTTCATAGAAGATGCAGAATCTACAGGTTTTTATACATGAAATTCCTAGGTCTTTGGAAATTATATACCCATTGACTACCGTATTTGCCGGCGTAAAGGCCGCAGTATTTTTGGAAGAGAAAATATCAAAAAGTCGGGGTGCGGCCTTTACGGCGAAACAGGAAAAAAAAAAAAAGTCAAAACCAGCACAAATTTGTACATATGGGACTAGATCTACGAACGGTACAATAACTATACATTTCCACACATCTTACCAACAATTTTATCTTGCATTGTTGACATGAAGACGAAAATAAACTTCCAAAAACAACATCTGCTGATAGATTTTGATCTAAGTTCGTGCCAATGCATTGCAAAAGTAAAAGAAGGGCCCGTTAAACGGAGCTACCGCGAAGCATCCAGCACGCCAAGTCGCCATTTTCAATCCATTTCAATGACTACATCACAGAAAACGGCAGTGTATGGTATCAGTGCGTGATGGCCGAGCGGTTTAAGGCGGTGATTTTAGTAACATCAACATTTGTACGCAAGTGATCGAGTCCCGACTTTGGCAAAAGATTTTTTTTTTTTTTTTTTTTTTTTAATGTCACAATCGGGGTGCGGCCTATACGGCGCTGTGGCCTTATCGCCGGCAAATACGGTACTGAATTCTCTAATTCGTACAGGCTTAATACAAGGACCAACCGGTTCCGGTAGGCTATCCGTTAAGATCTCATGTCATTTTGCATAGACACAACACCTGTCTAGCTTCTCGTGAATGATACACGTATGCTAAGTAATGAGTATAACCTTATCATTTTGTTCTTCTAAACCTTGCAGACACTAGAGATCTCAATAGTATATGAGGCTGAGGAGCCAGAAACACCCGAGACTGAGATGCCCCCTATGCCGATCCAACCCGCACCCCTCAAGCGCAACACCAGCACCGTCAGCGCCAGCGGCGTGGCCTCGGCGACGACCCTCCCCTCCACGCCCATCCACCAGTCGTCGACGCCCGCGCCTAGCCCCATCAACCACCCCCATCATCACCACCAGGGGCAGCACCAGGGGCAGCAGCAGCACCAGCAGGGGCACTCCCACCAGACGGACGGGCTGAGGGACAACGTGCCCAACCTGAGGGTTAAGAGTGGGGCTCATAAGAGGGGGATGGGGTTCCAGCCCGCCCTATGTCTGCAGCTGCTGTGGGTGGATGGGGAACCCCCTCCCACCATCACCACTGTGGAGATCAGCTCAGCCTATGGCTTGTGAGTACAGTCAAACCTGCTTTAGTGACCACCTGTCTACAAAGACCACCTGTCTACAACAAGCACATCTTTTGTTTCCCTTGAAAATGGTTTCTCATTGAAATATGTACTAAAGGAACCTGTCTATAAAGACCACTCTTTGTGTTTCCCTTGGGCGGTCGCTATAGACAGGTTTGACTGTACATCATCTCATTCACAAAAGGATTTTTAAGGGCTAAATTTATTTCTCTCTTTTAAGTTGACAACATTGTGATTTTTCTCTTTATTTATATACGTATGTATTTGAAAGGAATTCCAGACAGTTTAAAAACTAGTGATATAGAAAATAGTGATATATTGAAGTTAGTACCCCATTGTCAATTTAAGGATTTCAATGCTTAGAAATTCCTGGTGTCCGACAAATGCCATGTGGTAACTTGCCAAAAATGCACACAGTATGAGCAGATTTCTCAAAAAATTGATTGATTATTTTTTCTATTATGACTTATGTCCTTTCTACTCTGGTATGTTTTGAGGGCTCTGAATCTAAAGGTATTTAGCCAAACTACAAAATCTAAGCAATTGTTCTATCTAGTGGTATGGGTTATAGACTTGCTACGTACACTGAACATAAGTATCAAGCACTACACAATTATAAATTGTTATATTTCACATACAGGTACTAAGAATCTTGCTCTACGATTGGTCAAAAGTTAATCACTTGATGAAATATAGTTCGCCCATTATTGATGGGAGAAGACAAGTTTGTTACACAGTGCAAAGCACTTTCACTAAAGATAGTAATACTATCTATACAGTGCAATGCACTTTCACTGAAGATTGTATACGTATCGTACACCATTTGCTAGCTGTTAATTGATGACTTGTTGCTCTATAATGACGGAAGAAGTGAAATGTTTCCGATGTGGAATATAAAGCAAATAATCACCTTTTGGTTTCAGGCGATGGCAAACTATCACTTCCTCGGTGATCTGAATGTATACACTATCTAGCTACATCCAGATCGCCTCGGAAGTGATAGTTTGTCCCATCACCTTCACCAACGGTAATTATTTGCTTACTATCATTCGGATCTAAAATTCAATACTGCTCTTCTCCCAGATTGGCTTTTGGCACCACCAACGGGCTGGCAATTGTCGACTACCTTCAGCGGACCTGCCTCCTCAACATGGGCACGCCCGACCTGTATGGCTCAGCTGACCCTTACCAGCGCACCCCGAGATCCCCCAAGAAGAACAAATCACAGCCCCAGGGTCTGGGCGACATCGTAGAGCAGTACATGTCCGACCAGGAGAGGTGTCGCTCACCGGTCGGATCCAACATTGGCGGAGAGTCGGTAAGTTTTATGTGTGTTTTCACTTGAATTGTAGAAATTTGTAGGATTTCAGTTGGAGTCATTGGAACTTTATGAGAATGAATATCTGTAAGTTCCAAGTTATCAAATGAGACTGTAAATGTCATGTGATACCAACAATAAATTACTGTATGCTCATTGCTTGTTAATACTTTGTGCCCACTTAAAGGTAAAGACCAGTTTTGGAAACGCCCCCCCTCTCAAAAAATGAAATGGAAGCTCTTATTACCAATCATATGAAAGAATATGTTTTGACTAATACGTGATGATACAAATTTTGCCGGGAAACCGCCTACTACTTGATATATTTGGTAAATGATCATATTGATCCTGCCTGGATAGATATCGCGTAGTCCCATATACATCTTTCTGTGTACAGTGCTTGTAACTTTACCAAGACTGGGCCAAATTTCTTATCATTTTGTTGATTCCAGAACCTTGCAGTACACACCAATACTTATATGCTAGATCAACCTTTTCTGATCGATTCCACAACGTTTCTTTCACAATGCAGTTGCATGACCAGAACTGGTCTATACCTTTAAGCATTATGTCAAGTCCCAGTCTTGTACTCTATGGAATATATTAAAAAATGGGAAAATATTAAATATTTGCAGTTATTGTCATGACTATAACCTTCATCTTTATTGATGTTTCCTTAGAGTGTATTTATTCATTCTCTTCATTTTTGTTGGAAAAATTGTTGTTGGAATGTCACTCACTACTCAATTCTCACTTTTTTTCTCTCTCACTCTTTCTTTGATTCTCTCTTTCCCCTCTTTCTCTCTCTCTCTCTAACTCCTTCTCACTCCCACTGCAGAATGGAGTCTGCATCAGCCCGACTGGTAACAGCGCGATGCGGAGCGGCAGCGGCGGTGGGGTCAAGCCCCGCAACAACCACGACCCGTCACAGCTCCGACGCAGTAAGTCCCAGGGCTGTCGCAAGATGATGGCCAAGACACAGTCCACTGTCTCGGATACTGGAGGACCCAATGGGGATGGAGGAGGAGGAGGAGGAGGCATGGGAGGTGGTGCTGGAGGTAGCTCGGACGTTACCATGGGCTGCATGGGTGGATTGTTGAGTTAGTGGCCTAGCAAAACTAACACATTACCCCTCCCTATCCTACTTTTCATTTCAATTCATTTCTCAATCCTAAAGCCTTCCACGTTTCTTTTTAAGTTAAACTCCTCAACTAGATATCATTTCATTAATAACCTTTGTCAGCCATTAAATTCTTCCATCTTTCATCTTCTTTCAAATTCAACCTCTTTAAAAGAGATCAGAGTATTGCCCTTTTCTTTCCTAAAGCCTTCCTCATTTCTTCTTAAGTTAAACTCTAAAGTAACTGTAGGTCATAAAAACTTCCTCATTCATCAATTCTTCCATCTCTTATATTCCTTTCAAACTATACCGCAGAAAGAGTTTAGATTAAATACTCATGCCTTTCTCAATTTTAAGCCTTCTTCATTTCTATGTAAGTTAAACTCTTAAAGTAGATTTAGCTAATTAAAGCCTTTCTCGATTGTCAAGTCTCTATCTTTTATATTCCGTTCAAACTCTACCTCAGAAAGAGTTTAGATTAAATGTTCATGCCTTTCTCAAATTTGAAGCCTTCTTTATTTCTTTGTAAGTTAAACTCTTTAAGTAGATTTAGCTAATTAAAGCCTTTCTCAATTTTCAAGTTTTCCATCTTTCATATTCTTTTAATGTTTATGCCTTTCTCATTCCTATAGCTCTTCTCTTTTCTTTTAGTTTAAACTTCTAAAAAAGATATATCTTATTTTAATAGACTTTTTAAATCATGAAGCCTTCCTCCTTTCAAAAAAACTTACTTCTATTCCTGTTATAGCAGTTAAGCCTAACTTTATTCGTATCCTCATCAAGTTAGATGTCTGAAAATATATCTTATCATAAAGGTTCTTGCCTTTCTCAGTTAGTTCCTTAAGTTTTACTTCCTTCTGAAATAGATACATATTATCTCTAAATGGCAATGCCTAAGTTCTTAATGTATTCTCTGCTTAATCTTTTCAAATAGAGACCGAATTATTATCGTAAATAATTTTCTCTGTTCTTGGATAATACTTTTATATTCTCTATAGGAGGTAAATGTGGGTATATCTTCAGCCTTTCTTTCCATTTGAACACTTTTCTTATTCATTTCACTTGGAACAAGTATTCATTCAGCCCTATAATTCAGCACTCTTTATCGCATTTTTCCAAAGGGACATGATTTTCAGACTTTCCGCAATGTTCATTTCCAATCTCTATTCGACATTCATTTTATTCAATCTGTTTGGCATGGAAACTCTTCAGAAATCTCTCTGTGTTCTTATCAAATTCCCCATTTCTCTCTAATTATAAACTCAATCTGAGCCTGAATGCATTAAATTGAATGTATGCTTCTTCAAATTAGTTATGCATTTGACAGCAATGAACAATTATCCCTTGGTTAAAACCTTGTAGAATTTCAAATAAACTAACAACAACAATAACAAGTTCATTCGTCCCAAGTGAACTGTCTCAATAGTTTTTCTCTGAAGAAATTTTCTCTTTAATCTTGATTTTCCCCAATCTGTTAAAAAATCTTATTGATCCGATCTATGGTTTCTCATTCTGTAATCGAAGTGAAGAAGCTACTCTTCCCACACATGTAGTGTGCAATCAGTTTCAAATGGTTTGCTTGTAGACCTCAGATAATATATTAAAATTAAATCATAATGCCCTCTCTCAACTCATATCCGTTCTATTCAAATGATCACTTTCATGAATACCTTCTCTAATTTGGGGCTGTTCTCTCCAGTTATTTAAAGAAGAAAATGCTGATTCTTATTTTTTCTTTCTACTGAATATATCATTAGTTTGAATCAAACTTATTCCTTTCATTTCCCATTATTTCTTTCATTTTAGAAATGATTTTCTCTTCTGCCCTCAAACTAATACCGCACTTATTTGCTTCAATAGCTCAAAAATAAGTAGTTGCCACTTTTAGTCTTCTACTTCATAGTTTAGATTCAAATAAAACACCTTGCTATTTTCATTTGAACATTCTTTATTCCGCTGCCATTCTAATTTTAACATCCTTCCATCTTCCTGCGTACTAATCTAGCTTTGCATTAGATTTCTCTCCCATCCACCCATACAGGTCCACCCCTCCCGTTCCCAAATCCATAACAAATAAAAAAACAGAAAAATCATGCTCATTAGATGCAGATATATATGCATGTCCCTACCAAACTGGAAATGTATTCTACTGTCAACAACTTTGGTGCTTTGTCATTTTCTTGAAGTGTATTTAGAGCATTGTAATTATATACCCATAATACTCAAGTAAATATGTACCTGTATGCTGTATCCCAAATCTAGTTCCTCTTGATCCTTTATGTACCTCTTTCAACTTTTGTTTGATGCCTTTTCTCAATTTCATTTGGAGATAATTTTACCACCATCCTGACTTTCTTTTGGGGGGAGAGCCGTAAACTTCTCTTTTTTTTTTGGTGGGGGGGGGGGAGCAAATATATACAAATCCTTTCCATAAACAATGATTACTGGGTTTCTAGTAATTCTTTGTATTGATTGAAAGTTATCCATTCTAAACCATTTTAAATCAGCAGCGTAAACATTCCAAGTTTCCTTTAAGATATCTCTGTTATCAGTCAGAAATTGATCAAATTTGAAGGTGCTAATTTACTTGAAAATGACAGGTGAAATAGAAAGAAAATAAAAACTTAAAAAAATATTATCAGACATTTTATGGAGCCTTTTAGATTTAAAAAATAATTAGAAGTGGGCATAGTTTTTTTGGGGGGTGCTTAAGGTATGCTACATTTGGTTTTAAATCTGTCAGGCTGAAGATACCCATGATAAGATGAAAATATAGGTAGGTTAGTCTTCCTTTAATTAAACCATGTTTTAATTGCATGCTCCATGTATTTATAACATCTCAATAGAATTTTCAATCATTTCTGAACCAAAAACCATTAAAAATACTTTGGCAGTCTTCTCTTCTTCCCATTCTCAAATTCTTTCCATCCTTTAATATTTTCCCTCTCTCTCGCCAACTCTTAATACCAAGTCCCCTGGTTGATCTCGCCCTTATACAGCGACATTTTTCAGAAAGATCCTTCTCCTACGTAGGGCTTTCTCCCTCAAGAAACCCAGCAAATATGGTATCGTTCACTCCGTTCAGCAAGATTTGCCTGAGCCTGGGAATGAGGCTAGCATGATGACCTTTGTCCTGCATAAGAGGGCATTGACCTCCCGACCTCTTACCTTTGACCTCCATCCCCATTTGACCTCCGATTCCTGTAGAGTATGTATGCTTGCACTGCACTGCTATGAATTCTTGTGTCTTTTTTGCTTGTGAATCTTATAGTTAATCTCCTTTTTATCTCGACTATTTAAGATTTGAGTCTTATATTTACACTTTTTTTCTTCATATAAATACAGTCTTGACAAAATTGTATTTTTATATCATGTTGACTGATTTGAAGAAAAAAATTAAATATTTGTATGCCATGTCATCTGTTATTGTAACCTATCACATTGTAAACCTGCAATCAGTCAAATCATAAAGAATAACCCAATTTTCTCTGTTTTATTATCGCCAATACCTTCAAAAAAAGAAACATCAGGATAAATTGAATACCCTACACCTGAATTTCATTGCCTTCATGATAACATATACTATAGGCAGTGTGCTGGGACATAGAATTATTGCTAGGTTAAATGTGTGGAATTAATTCCTTGAAATGCTAGAGCGCCATAATGGCCGCCTTGCTATAAAAGCCAGGGTAATAATCGGGGTAGCACCAGGGGGGTGTTTCACAAAGATCCTAAGTAGAACTTAACTCTAAGTTGGACTTAAAAATTATGGAAAGCCATTAGCATCTTTGAAAACATTTTGTAAAAGTTATTGTAAAAGGCATAAAATGTTAATTCAAATCATTCATATTTTCTATCATCAAGGAGATTTCATGTTTTGGATGTAGAATTTATAAAAAGTCTAAAATACTTGAATTTCTGCTTTTGAATATATTTCATTTTAAGGCTCTAATGGCTGTCCATAATTTTTAAGTCCAACTTAGTGTTAAGTTCAACTTAGGATCTTTGTGAAACACCCCCCTGGAGCGTCACAACGTGATCGACATGTTCGCTATATAAGAAGCCATTATTATCATTATTGTTATTGTACTTTCGGTATACTATTGGCATACTTTCCTTACACTATTAGTATACTATCGGTATACTATCGATTTACTATCTGTTTACTATCGGTATACTATCGATTTACTACCTGTTTACTATCGGTATACTCATTTTGATTCCAATGTTGATGTGATGGGTGGTGTAACAGAAGACTTGGCATCGTTCTCTTTTTTAGAAGCTAATTTGCACTTTTTAAAATATGATGATCATTTGTTTCTTAAATCTCCTTATCCACAATTTTGTAAATTGTGATTCTTAAGTGAATATATAATATCAATACAATATATTTAGTCATTGTATCCTTTTGGGACTTGATATTTATTTTTTATTTTTTTGTCTTCTCCAAAGTAAACTCATTGAAATCATGAAATACTACTATGCTTCAATACCAAAACAATATATGTGATTGGCGTTCCAAAATATCTTTTGAATATCGATGGAAGATTGCGTGTTTTGATTTTGATTGCACAGAAATACTTCTCCAAAAAGAAATGATTGAGGGCCCTTCTTGATCACAACTATATATTCACTTAAGATCATATGTCTATTGGAGCCAGAAGGACATTAAATATTGTATTACAATATGGATTAATGCCCTTGTGTCTCTCTGTAAACTACTGGGCGCTGTTGCATAAAACTTACCATTGATGGTAACTTTACCATCAATGCCAACTACTATGGTAACAGGGCTCAACAGCCAATCAAAATCAAGGTTTCCATGGTAGTTACCATTCATGGCAAAGTTACCATCATTGGTAAGTTTTGTGCAAGGGGCACTAGTATTTTGTTTTCCTCTTTTTTATGAATTGTTGATATATTTTGTTTTCAGTTGGGTTGCAAAAAGGATGTAGTTATGTGTTTTTTCTACTTCTTACATCCTTTGGCAACCGACTTCTTGATTTTGATTTATAGTTTTTAAATTGACCTTTTTGAATCGGTCATGAATTTGATTTGTGATCTAATCATTTATTTGTTTTCAGAAAGTGTGACATTAACATTCTCTCATGGCACCTTGATGAAACTAACCTTTTACTAAAAGCTTCTGACAACAATTTTTTGCTTACAGTAACAATATTCTAATATTCTAACAAAAAACACAAGCACTTGCCTAAGCGACATCATATACATCATATGTGATCATATCACAATGCAAAACATAACAACTTATATCCATTCTGCAATGTATGTCATAGGCCCAACATTACATCAATTATTGCTTACATTCATACAGTACATATATGTGATCGTTGAATTCTAAGTTACAATCAGGAAAGAATAAATTCTATGCCAAATGAAATACCACCTTCATGTTTTGTAAATAATTAAAAAACGTACATCATGCATACAGCATAGATCCTTGCATAGGATAAACTTCATGTACTGAATTCAATGTGAGAGAAAAAGAAATTTACAGAAAATGCAGAGCTTATCATATCATGCAGATATTTACTTGCAGATCATCAACATATATAAACGAAACAACAAATTTAAAGTCTTGCTCATTTTCTTTTTACTAATATTGGTTGATGATATAGTTAAACCCAGACAAATAATGACAAAGTGAATACACCAAAACAATAGATTATTGATACATGCTTTGGTCGATATGGGACTTATTAGATAACTAAACCATAACAAAATACATCCTACTTTATGTTCGCCATTTTGAAGAATATAGTGCATCATGTGCTTTGCTTTCCTGCATCACCTTGTTTTTTCCATCCTTTAAAAGTAATAAGTTACCTCATGACCTGCTTGCTTGTGCTTTTGTTTCTCTTGCATTTTGGGCTACATACATTTTGAATTAACAGCTTGTGCATGAACTGCATGCTCCAACAATCATTTTGAGCCAGATCAAATTTGATGCTTTACATACCTTTTTCTTTTTGATTTGCATGTGAAAGTAACTAAATTGTGTGGAACTTGTGAATGCCGGTTAATTAATACTTTCCTCTGTTACAGTGATTAAAGAAATATGCTTCGCCAGTTATATGATTGATACAAATTAAACGTAAACGTATTGCTGAGCATTGAGCTATTAACTACATGCAAGCCCAAAAATTTGTGATGTTTGGTTAAATTTTAATGATGAAAAAATGTCATAATTCATTTTGAGATCATGTTAAACATTTCACATGCAATTTCACTGTCATTTCATTGTCATTTGCAGTGAGATATATAAAAAATACTTGCACAGAATTTTTTTTTTTTGTTTTGTTTTCTAGAAAATCAAAAAAAGTTCTTTCTTTAGATTTGACATTTTACTGTGAGCAAAAACAGTTAGAAAATTATTGTAAAATGTAAAGGTCTTTTCTTCCACAATTAAATATTTTTTCAAAAAGGTGTGAGCTCTTTGTCGTATTTGCTGTGAATCTGCTAACTTTTTTCAACTTGATGATAATAATGCATTTATCTATTTATTTCTATTTATTTATACAGTGCTGATTGTCAAGCTTATACCAATATATATACTTGGATATATATTTTGTTTCTTTCTTTCTTTACCACCTTTTATTTTGCGCCCCTCCCCCTTTCCCTTGCTCATTTTCACAAAATTTCCATTTTCACTTCCATTCGTCATTCTCACAACATTGTTTCATTGTATCACGTTGTACTTTCATTTGTTTGTCTTTATATCATGTATTGTTTGGTGTTGTTTTATCACAACATTGCTTCATTGTATCACGTTGTACTTTCATTTGTTTGGTGATGTTTTGTTTGTTTTGTTGAATGGTGTATGTTCTTCATGTCATGTATTTTTCTATATTGTATCATCTTTGTTCTTCCCCTTCAGTTCCTAAAACCAATGGTGTCAGCCACCCCGATCACCCCTCTGACCACCCTGATACATCCTCCCACCCCTCTACCACCACACCCCAACCCCCTTCTCACCCCCCTCCTCGCCCCCCTCCTCGCCCTTCTCACCCCCCTCCTCGCCCCCCTCTTCCCACCTCCTACTCCTCCCCAGCCATGCCTACTTCTACTACCACCGGCGAGGCCGCTCACAAGCCCGTCTCTGCCACCAACTCTCTTTCCTCGACCGCCACCCGTTCCCGTTCCTCTTCTTCCGGTTCCCTGTATTCGTCTAACCCCGCCCTTTCCCAAGCCCACCCCCCGTGTAGTGACCCACCCCCTCAGTCTGATGCATGTCACAAAAAGTCATCTGTGCCTCGGTTCCGTCTCCTGGTTGAATCTGTCGTGGCAACCATAAGTGGCAAGCGTGAGTCTAGCTATCTATCCTCTCTCTCTCTTCATAAGGGTTTAAATTTTGAAAAGTGTTCCACATAAGATTTTTTTCTTCATCTATCCTCTCTTCATAAGGGTTTAAATTTTGAAAAGTGTTCCACATAAGGTTTTTTTTCTTCATCTATCCTCTCTCTTCATTAGGGTTTAAATTTGAAAAGTGTTCCACATAAGGTTTTTTTTCTTCATCTATCCTCTCTCTTCATAAGGGTTTAAATTTTGAAAAGTGTTCCACATAAGGTTTTTCTTCTTCATCTATCCTCTCTCTTCATTAGGGTTTAAATTTTTGAAAAGTTTTCCACAGATGGGTTTTTTTTTTTTCATTCAAACATTCACAGGAAAGGGTTTTCACCTTCACAATTTTTTACTGTGAAAACATTTCATTTGTTTTTTCCTTGACAGTCTTTTCCAAGTTTCTTGTCCATTTAGATGTGCATAACTTGCCTTCTTTTACATAAAAATAGAATAAGAGGATATAATTTTTGTCTAACATTCAATTTGATTTGAGAAATCAATCCTATAATAAAGTTGTATTATTTTTTTGCTGAAATGGGGATAGATTCAAGTTTTTTTTTCATTCCTAAATGATATGGTAACTCCTGATCTGAAATCAAGTTTCTTTTGTATTAACAACAACAAAAATTGATGCAGAAGATATACTTTGGGGTATGTTGTTCCTCAAAATCCTGAAATTACCTGCAAGGATCTTCTGAAATGTATGCTGCAACAAAAAGGCCTATTTTGCTGTGATTTGGGGTATGATTAATGCCTCCTTAATTAAGCTAGTGCTCCTGTCAATATGCATACCCCCTAATGTTATGCTGTGTTCGGCAAATTTGACTTTTAAAAGATCCTCTGCCTCACATTTATCATAACATGTGAGGAAACTGATTCTTTTCTAATAGAATAGCTGTAAATATGAATATACCCTGTCTTTTACAAAATCAGCATTGCATGAAACAAAATTAGATGTAGGTGTTTCAAAATGTTCCCTATTGGCAAGCAGGCTGGAGTGCAGTGGCATAGTTTTATATTTAGAATAATGTTGAGTATATAGTTTCAATGTTTATTTATTTTATATATTGAATGTTTGCATGTAAATTACCTGTATTTAATCATAGTCGTTATGCTGTTCATATTTAAAGGGTGTGGTATCATTCATTTCTTGCATGATTTTCAGACAAATACATCTGTACACACACAAAATATATATTCAAACAAATTTGTCCCAAGACTTGTGTAGACTACCCTCTCTATAAACACAACACACATTAAAAATGTACATAGGCTTGACAAAAATAATATGGTCATTATTTTAAGTCGAAATACTTACAGTGTTTACAGCAACTTGTAGATGTGAAAATGTTGAATTGATGTATTTTCACCAGTAATGCACAAGAAGAATTTATATTTGAGGAAAAATTCACAAGGTTTTTTTTAATACAAAATCTTCATTAGTTTAGGTTTAGGTTTGTCCAGAATATATATAGTATGAATACTCTACAGTAGACATCACATATTTTCATATTTATATACTTTTTATTCAGAAATTCTGTCATTTCAGAGAACAATATGATAATTAAGTTAAAAGTGAATTCAAATTCATATTCAAAGAATTTCATATGGTGGTTAAAGTAAAGTGAGATTTAATTATTATGTCTAACTTTTTTTCCTCAAGCAGTTTCAAGCTACCTATTGAAGTGTATTTATTGATATGTGAAAAAACTTTACTCAACACCTAGTCCTTATCAAAAATATTGTTAAGTGATATTGGTATTAAAACATATGGATAACAAATGTCAAAGTATCCTTTTAAATTGCATATGTGTTTCGCTCTGTAAAAATATAGAAAACTATATAAATCAGTGAAACATTGTATACCTGCATTGAGTTAAGATCAAAAGTTGTAGATTCAACATGATTGAAGTACCGGTATGCTTTCATGAATTTTGGAAAATTAAGAATCACATCATTTTATATAAGTAATGTTTCTCATAAACAACTTTTTAGATAAGAATTAATCTTTAAGATGGCAATAACGCAATTTTTTTTTAAAGTCAGCTCGTTGTTCATGTATGAAGATGATTTAATTTTCAGCGTTCGCTTCTGATACTGTGTATCTGCCTTTACATGTAAATTGCATTTTAAGTAGACCTGTACTGTATTGTTGGATCCTGCTCCTAATGGAAGGACTGCAGAGGTTGGATTTAATTCTGACTTTCACTTGAAATTTGAATGTACCGGTATGCTAAAACATGATAAAACATGGTTCCCAGCTATCCCAAGGTATCAAGGAAAACCTGGAAAATGAGATCACATTCCAGTCATAGAAAAATTATGGAATTAGAGCAAAATCAGTAAAACCAGGGAAATCAGGGAATTTCATTAGCCCCGAACGACAACAGTTGGTCCCTTATATTTGGTCCAAACAGCATATCCAATGGATGATTGGTTAAGATGTCTGTTTAGTGTATAAAATGCCTCCATTGATGATCCTAGACATTTAGAGTTTCATCAGGAAAAACCATCAATGCATTTTTATTTCAAGAAATACTGTAAACCCTTTACACAGAAAGCACCCGCCGGTCATTTCAGTGACCTGGACCCAGTTTCACAAAACTTGTCATCAGTGACAAATGACAATTTTTGTTATAAGCTACTGAAATCCTTGCTTCTGATTGGTTATCAGCATATTTGTCACTGATATGTGTCATTTGTCATTGTAAAAAGGCTTTGTGAAACACCCTCCTGGGTTCCTATCCCACCGCTGCCACTAGAATGAGATAGACAGCACTTCAGTCACAATAGTCTCACAGTTACCTAACAATTCATCGAGTCTTACTGTGCACAAGCCACAGCACTGAAAATAGATGAACAGCAATGACAGTTTAACATAAACATGCCTCATGAGGGCAGCAATCACTCGCCAGTTATTTCAGCAATGTGGGTTAATATCCCACTGCTGCCATTAGAATGAGATAGACAGCACTTCAGTCACAATAGTCTCAAAATTACCTAACAGTTCATGGAGTTCTGACTGTGCACAAGTCACAGCACTGAAACTGGATGAACAACGATGGCAGTTTAACATAAATATGCCTCATGAGGGCAGCAAACAGGCTCAATAGCAAAACAAAAAACAAAAATCATGGCACTTGAACCGATGCCTAAATAGTCATTGAGGCAAGGATATGTACTAGCTGAAGCACCATCAAGGGGTGAAAAACATCAACAGTTGTTGTTAACTTTTTCTCAAGAGGACAGCAAACAATTGCAAAAAATAACAATGAACAACATATCAAATGTTATCCTTACTTACAGATAAAGATTTACACTGAAACTCTGCAAAGCCTGGTACATGCGTACAACTCTATTACATCACTTATCGTTGTTATATATTTAGTGCGCAGTATTTCAAAAAAAAGGATAAATACGAAATCTGAGAGAAATTGATATTATACATAGACAGTACCGGTACAAACTTCAAACCTTATTACTGAAGACAACATTGTTTGATATTGTGAATCAGTTCTGTAGTTTTTTTTTAGTTGAATATACCATTTCATTCACATAAACCTTGTTTTTATTAGTCTTCTGTTGATTAGATCTAAAGGAGGACTACTTTTTTGCCTTCAGTTGTTATGATATTTTATTCCCTCACATTACACACACACATACCATCTTGCGTGCTTAGTCTCCTCTACCCGGTGTTTCTATATGCAGATCGTAGTGAAGGCTCATTCACACGCTCACGAAGCTCCAGCATGTCCAGCCTGGAGAAAGAGACTAGGGAAGGAGTCCAGAATCTTATATTTTCAGAGTCCTACACAAGAAAAGAAGGTGAGCACTTTGTCACTGATTCCATTTTCCTTTGCCATGATTTCCAGTGATGCATTTATAAAGATAATATTGATGATTTCAGTATTGATATTATGAGAGGGAAAAAAAATGGATTCTCACGGATAAAGTAAAATTATGCTCTGTCAGTGTTTAAGACTTTAAAGGCCCACTGCACTACTAAATAGCTACTTGCGCCCTCTATATAACAAACGCTGCCTAATCAGTGACTATTGGTCCCCCATGATCCTCTTTTTCTTATGTTAATTGAGAGCTGATTTGATGACATAACCACCTGTCAGTGACTTCGCAGGGAGGTATAATCCCTCCATGCCAAACTAGTGCAGAGGGGCTTTTAAGTGATGCCCTTATAAAGATAATATTGAGGATTTCAGTATTGATATAATGAGAGGGAAAAAATGGATTTTCACAGTTAAAGTAAAATTACTGTTAGCGTTCAAAACGTTAACATTTTGTGGCTGGCTTTTCTATGACTTATAACAAATGTGTGACATGTCCTCATGTATGAGATAAGAGCACTTTTTGAAATTGTTTTTGTGTAATCTGTGACGTGTTCACTCTTGATCACATTAGCGATAATGATGTTATTCTGTCAAATTTACATTTGTGGATTGGATATATGTTTTTGTTGCAAAACTGTTGACATATCCATGTCTGTGGGTCAGGAACAGATTTCTATTCTTTATTTTGTGTGACCTTCTGACTTATAGCTGACTTACCTGTACAGTTAACTATTAAATTATTCATACCCTTACCAAGTTATCTAATTGTTCAAGTATATGGGGAAAAAAATGGTTTGTCCTGATTTATGTTTCTTGAGATTGTGACATATTAAAGCTAACGTCTATTAAAAAGTATTCTATGAAGGTCCTAATTCAACCAGTCCACCTTTCATTCTTGAATTAAAAAAAACTAAAAAAAACATCAAATTTACAAGGGGCATGAATAATTCAGATGTTAACTGTATGTCTTTACTGCAAGAATCTGTGATATGATTTTGTTTGTGGCTGAAAAGCATAATGTTAGTCTTTCACATTTATGTATACACATGAATTGGGGGCAGTTTTTCTTTCTAATTACTGTTCACATGAATTGTGTTTTCCCCCCACATTTTGATATGTTTTTTTGTTTTTCTATCTATCGTAATTTTGTACTAAAACTATTGTTGTTGAATATTTTCACAAATGTAGCTCGACTGCATTGCTCTGTCATTTTTATTGAATATTTTAAAGCCCCACTGCATGACTTGTAGCTACTTGCGCCCTCTATATAGCAAACATTACCTAATCGGTGCCTGTTGGTCCCCCATGATCCCTTTTTCTTATGTTAATTAATTGAGCGCTGATTTGATGAGATAACCACCTGTCAGTGACCTTGCAGGGAGGTATAATCACCCTGGCCAAACTAGTGCAGATGGGCTTTAAAGAATCAATTGAATAACTTGAAATTGCCTTGAATCTTTGTTCGTTGCAGAATCTGTGACTTGTCCATGTCTGTGGGTAGGAACTACTCTCGGTTCTGTGCTGGGCATCGTCGTTAACCTTCCACCTCCTGGTGAACAAAGACTATCCCAACCAGTCATCGTCTCGCCAAGTGGTAAGCTTGAGGCATCATCAGTATAAAGAATATGTTATCATTAAAGGGGGTGTAGCATGACGAGACTGCGTATCTTTCCTGTGGCCTGACTCGAGGCCAATCGGGTATAATACGACTACGGACGATGCGACCGCAGCATTCACGTGCATGCAACATACGCGAAACCGAAGTGTGAGGAGAACTTTGGTCTGTTTCGCAAACACTAGCGTGCGCTGACCATGTAGAGTACCGTTAATCAAGTCCATTCATTTACGTACAGTTGTTAAAAAGAAGTCGAAGATGGCGATAACCAGTATTTGCCAAGCTACACCCCCTTTAAACTGTATGAGTTGTGCCATATTTTGCCAAAAATTTGTAGCTGTTTTATATTTCAAGGGTCTCCAAGTCCTGTCCTATAACTATTTCTTTAGAGAAGTCAACATCACACAATGGGGGTCGAGGATTGGTCCCCTTCCCCTTTTACAATCACGGAACCACCCCTGTATGTCAGTAAGCTGGAACAAGGGTTATGTATGTTGTTGAAACCAGAAATGATCATGGTTATCAGTATCACCATCATTAATATCGCCACTATCACCATAAACACCATCATCACCACCATTGTCATCGTCATCACCATCACCATCACCATCACCCCTGTATGTCAGTAAGCTGGAACAAGGGTTATGTATGTTGTTGAAACCAGAAATGATCGTGGTTATCAGTATCACCATCATTAATATCGCCACTATCACCATAAACACCATCATCACCACCATTGTCATCGTCATCACCATCATCACTATTGTCATCACCACCCACCCACCATCATCCCCACCATCATCATCACCATCATCATCACCATCATCATCACCATCACCATCATCATCATCACCATCACTATCATCATCATTACCACCATCATCACTATCACCAACACAACCACACCCACCACCATCATCATCTTGCCATCATCATCACCATCATCATCATCACCATCACCACCACCACCATCATCATCATCATCATCATCATTACCATCATCATCATCACCATCACCATCATCACTATCATCATCACCATCATCATCATCATCATTATCATCATCTCCATCATCATCACCATCATAATCACCATCATTATTATCATCATCACTATCATCATCACCATCATCATCACCATCATAATCACCATCATTATTATCATCATCACTATCATCATCACCATCACCATCATCATCACCATCACTTTCACCATCACCACCACCATCACCATCACCACCACCACCACCACCACCACCACCACCACCATCACCAGCACTACCAATATCATTGATTATGTTTGATTATTTTCTTCAGGTACTGTATTTAGGCTGAAGGGTTGTGTACTACACATAGCCTTCCTAGACTGCAATGGTCTTCAGGTTCCACCTTCCAGCGATGTGTGGAGGGACCCTAACAAAGAAACCAGGGAAGGCAGAGATAAAAGTAAGTCATTTGTTGAGGGACCATTACAAAGTTGATTGGCAAGGATAAAAGGAGGTCATATGTGGAGGGTCCCTAAAATAGAAAGGAGTGAAGGTGGGGATAAGTAGGAGACATGTGAAGGACTCTTGCCAACAAAATGAGGGAATGCAGGGATAAATTTAGTCATATGTGGAGGGACTCTGGCAAAGAAATCAGGGAAAGGGTGATAAAATACTGTTTTGAGGATAGAAAAGGGATGAGTTCGGTCTTGTAGTTTGCTCTTTTATGGATATATTATGGATACAGGCAATTGCAATTTACTGAAAATCCAATAATTAAAAAGAGTTGTATCAGTGGAAAAACAAATATTAGGTATAAATGCAGTCTCCTTATTAGTCCAGTTGTTTTCTACACAGTAGGTCCTCTTCTTGTCATGATTCTATACTAATGTAGAAGTCTTTAAATGTATGACTCAATTGATTTGTGTGTCTTGTTTCAGAGCCGTTACAGCAGCGAAGTCGCATGTCTCCCTCCTCCTCCACAGAGATAGCAGATCGGCAGTTTGTGGTCATCTGCTCAGAGAAGGAGGCCAAGGTAAGATATTCCTTGAACACTAATTCTCTCACAAGGTATGTTTTCATCAGCTCGAGATTGCCTAATAGCCTGCTATTTCTGATTTTGGAAATAAGCCTGAAGTTGCAAATCATCTTCATCAGCTCGAGACTCGACCTCGAGAGGCGAGCTCGAGAAATTAGCTTGATATATTTTGCTCAGCGTTGGCGCATAGTGCAAGTCTTCGGGCTGGTGAAAACGCACCGGACAAATAGCGGGATATTTTGCAAACTAGCCTAAGATATCTTGGGATGATTATCTCGACCAAATATGAGGACGCAAATTAGCTGGATAATTTGCGATCGGGTTAGTTAAAATAGCAGATTATTTGGCAATCTCGAGCTGATGAAGACAGGCCTACATTAAACAAGTTCATAGATGGCATGTGGTGCAAATGATCTTAAACATACAGAGATCTTTTTACCTCAGAGATATCCCACTTTGCGAAACTTACAATGATCATTCTCAAAGTGATGTATATAGATATATATACTTCTTTCATTTCCTTTTCTTAAATTAATACTTCCACCTGTGTTACAAAGACAATTAAATTGATCAATTAACTTTTGTTTGCACTTATGTGGTCTTTTTTTTTTTTTTTTTGCTCTCTATTCTTTTCTTGTAGTTGTTGTTAAAATGTTTTTTTCTTTTTTATTCATTTTTGTGATGACGGTGAAATATTTTCTATGATAGAATGTGAACGACATATTTTGACATGTCCTTTGTGATAATGAGTTTTTCAAATTATAAGAAATCATGCCAAATCTTGGTCCTTTTCTTCTTTTTTTCTTTTTTATTACTTTTGAAATGACCCTTTTTTCCTCCTCCTTCTTTTGGTTGATTTCCATCTTGTAGGTGATATCATTACCTTCCCAGACTTGTGTGTACAGAACCAAAGTATCAGAATCATCTTATGTTGTACGCAGTGATGTCATCAGTATGCAAAGTAAGTCGACCTCTTAATTTGTTGACCTTGAGAGGAGGTCTGAATGGATCAAAGTCACCTCCTCATATTTGAACCAATTGTATTTTTCTTTCGCTCATACTGTAGGCCCATTTGCACATCCAAAAGACCATTTTTTTAAATCATAGAATTTTTGTACTACCATTTACACTACTGGAAAATCCCATGAAAAACCCAAGAAAAACCGTCAGAGCTTGCCCATACCATTTTGGGGTAGAGTAGTGCGCATCCGCGACTCGTCGATGCCCTGCGTTAGCGGGAGGGTCGGCAGGGGTTTTAAAGAAAACGCGCTCCGGAGGTGTTTTGTTTTTTTAATTGTGAGAAAAATCAATGATTTGTGGTTGCAGTGTAATAAGAATTAGTTTGAAATTTTAAAAAATATTTCAAAAACCGATATAGGAAACAAAAGAGAGCATAACAGCATAATGACCCATTTTTATAGAGATAAAGACCAGTTCTGGTCATGCAATTGCATTCTGAAAGAAAGGTTGTGGAATCGATCAGAAAAGGTCGATCATCTAGCATATAAGTATTGGTGTGTACTGCAAGGTTCTGGAATCATCAAAATGATAAGAAATTTGGCCCATTCTTGGTAAAGTTACAAGCACTGTACACAGAAAGATGTATATGGGACTTCGCACACGTGCGCGACAGGTGCGTTATATCTATCAGGTCCAAATAGATATAATGATTTACCAACTATATCAATTAGTAGACGCTTTCTCGTCAAAATTTGTATGATCACATATTTGTCAAAACATATTCTTTCACATGATTGGTGATAAGAAGTTCCATTTCATTTTTTAAGAGGGGGGCGCTTCCAAAACTGGTCTTTACTTTTAAATTGTACTTTTCTCCTATTTTGTGTTTGCAGACAGCGTATGCCTGGCGTGCTACGTGGCCAACGGTCATATTATGACCTACAGTCTGCCAAGCTTCAGGCTTCTACTAGACAAAGAATACCTTCCACTTACAGATCTCAGGTAACCTTTCACCTTTCACCTTTCACCTCATGTATCAGATCACCATTTGGACTCATGAAAAAGTAGAAACAAAATTCAGATTTATAAGTAAAAGCTTCTTTAAAAAAAAAATCTTTATAGAACAGCTTCAGCAATTACAGGGGTTAAAAGGCAAACTACTGTACCCTCTAAAATGTATTAGTGACCCCCAAAATTGAGGAAATTAAGACTGATATGTGGCACTTGTTTTGGAAAATATGTAATGAAGGATTCCTCAAACATAAAGCTACATGGAGTGTGAAGCTAAGTTTATAGAGGAATATGTTTAATTCAGATGATATTGTTAATTTTTTCTTTATGTAGTTATTTTCCCTTCATCTCAGATTGCCGGAGTAAATGCTACTTTGGGCAATAGTCTGTTATACAGTGCGTATACAGTGTCGTTTGAGCAATTTGATTACCTACACTATCAAAGTATTAGAAAAGTACACCCAAATTAATATTTCACACTATCTGCATGATTTTGTATTATGAAATTATGGGTCAGGGTCTATTAAAAAAGTATTGACAATATTTGACACTTGAGTGAGCACAGGCTACCAGGGGCAATTCTAATCCACATAAGAATGGCATATTAATTCGCTTTATTATTTATATTTGAAAGTCTAATTTTAACATTCTACATATACACTGCAGATCCACCTTATTTTGATTACCTTTCATAGTGGCGATGAAGGATTTAGTTTACTAATTGGTATATTTGTGTTGTTTTTGTGCGTTTTAGGATCGGCAGAACATTCCAATTTAGCTCACATGGTAAAGGCTTGTACCAATGCTCACCCACGGAGATACAGAGGTATACAATATGCAGTGAAGCTAGGTGAGAAACTAGGAGGATGGATGATGAGGGGGGAGGGCGAGGGGGAGGGGGAGGAGGAGGAGGAGGCGGCGGAGGAGAGGAGGAGGAGCGGGGGAGAGGAGGAGGAGGCGGAGTAGGGGAGGAGGAGGAGGAGGCGGAGTAGGGGAGGAGGAGGAGGAGGCGGAGGAGAGGGGGAGGAGGAGGAGGAGGAGGGTGATGATGAGAGGGAGGATAATGATGGTGATGATAATGATGATGATAAAGATGTTGGTGATGATGAATTATGATAATTATGGTAAGAAGGAGGATATTGATGATAATGAGGAGGAGGAGGTATGATGGAGAAGGATGTTGATAATGAGGAAGAGGAGGAAGAAGAACGGGGAGAAGAGGATGGTAATGATTTTGATGATGATGATAGTGTTGGAGGAGGAGGATATTGGTATTGATGGTGGTGATGAGAAGGAGAAGGTTAGGTCGTAATGATGATCCTCATCTTCATCATGATCATCATGTTTTTAGTGCTATGGTTACGATGGTGATGATGATCGTGATATACAAAGAATAATGTTTGTGTTTTCACCATCAGAATACCACTGAACTTTAGACCCATTTTGCATAACAAACAATTCAAACTTTGTATCCCTTACACTAGAAAAATTCACTTCACTTGATCTAGTTGCAGTGAGCGGAAAGTTGAATACTCAAAAGTCTTATTATTTCCCTTTTGTCTATAATGAGGATATCACTAACACTTTTCGTTCTACTCTAATTGGTTCTCTCTACTTTCAGTGAGAACCTCCATGACATGCTCGGAGACTTGTTCTTACCTGTTAACACACCGGAGGCACCCAGCAAGGGCTTCTTCAAGGGGCTGTTTGGAGGTGGTGGAGGGGCGTTAGATAGGGAAGAGCTATGTGAGTTATGTAATACATATCAAATGGTTCCAGGGGGCTGTTTCGGAAAGCTGTGCGTAAAGTTACGCGTGACTTTACGAACGACTTGAATATGAAGTGCCAGATAGGATGCCCAAAGTTTTTCCTGATGTTTTCACAAAGTGTGACTATACTTCCAATAACCTCAATTAAATTATGGCAAACAAATACACTTTGCATTAAAATGTTTGTTATGATAAGAATGTTAATCTACATCTGCACAGTTCATCTTTAGTTAATGCAGTTAATAATGATTGGGCATCCCATTTGACTTTTCATATTTAAGTCATTCGTAAAGTCATGCGTAACTTTATGAACAGCTTTATGAAACACTTCCCAGGGCCCTGAGGAAGAACAGTATTAATAATGATACGGCTACCCTGGATAAAATAACATATTAGTTGTATTAATATTATTATCATTATTATAATTATTATTATTATATATGTATGTCTTCAAAGTTCTAAGGTTTAAAATCAGTTCGTCTGTAAAGGGCTTAGAGACATTGTAGATGTATTAAGCACTTTATAGACCCAGAATATTATTAATAAATGTCCACATTCTCATAAACATGCTGTTACCCTCCCTCTCTCCATCTCTCTCTCTCTCTCTCTCTCTCTCTCTCTCTCTCCTCCCCCCCCCCCCCCCCCCCCCAGTTTGGTGTGGTGACATTACCACAGGATTCATTTTGTCATGTATACTTAGAGTTGGGTTTCAGTTAAGCTTAAGGTTATGTATTAGAATGCTTGATTGGGCCAAAGTTAAAGTTTAGTTTAATAAGTTAAACCTTGGAGAATTGTTTTGATGCAGTGTGATTATCTCATCAAAAGATCAATAATAAGTCAATTTGTTATTGAACACAAGTTTCATGAAACAGGTCCCAGACGTCGAGCTTTTCATTAATCATTTTTGTTGCTTTCTGTACCTAGTCGGCGAGACTGCGGGGAAACCATCGAAGAGCGTTGCGCGGCACATTCCAGGGACCGGGGGACTAGAGGGTGTGAAGGCCCAAGCAGGAGGGGCGATGGGAGAGGTGGCAAAGGCTCGCATCGTAAGTATCTCATCAAAAGGTTGCTGCTAAGATTGGTATATCAGTCAAACCTGTCTATAGCAACCGCCCAAGGGAAACACAAAAAGTGGTCTTTATAGACAGGTGGTCTTTGTAGACAGGTTCCTACAGTGCATATTTGAATGAGAAACCATTTTCAAGGGAAACAAAAAATGTGCTTGTTGTAGACAGGTGGTCTTTGTAGACAGGTGGTCATTGAAGCAGGTTTGACTGTATCAGTGAAACCTGCGTATAAGGGCCACTCAAGGAAACAAGTAAAATCACATGGTCCTTATGGTTTGGTGGTCTTTATGTATGGGTTACTTTTATACAGGTTTCAATGAGAAACATTATTAAGTGAAACAGAGATTGTCTTCATGAATGTAGGTCATTCTATACAGGCTGTTGCTAAAGCAGCTTTGACTTTTATTCTTAGGTTCCTCTGATATCATTATATCTTCAGTTAAGTCCTTTTTCAGACACTTTCTTGTAAAATTGTTTCACCTGTCCTAAATGCATATCAGAAAAAGAAAGCATTGTTATCTTGTTGTCCATGATGTCGTTTTTTTAATTTTTAAATTCTAAGTAATGCCTTACTAGTAATGTTATTACTAGTAAGTTTCAGTTGTGTTTGTTCTGTCATCAAAGTAGTAAGAACATCTAAAACTTGGAATGATATCTATGAGATCAAATACATATGAAAAGCCAATACATATCACACCATCAGACTGCCCCCGAATCAGCCAATAATCGTTTTCTTGTGTCTATTGTTGGTCTGGGGGGTGTTTTACAAAGATCCCAAGTCGCACTTAACCCTAAGTTGGACTTAAAAATTATGGAGAGCCATTCGTAGCCTTGAAATAAAAGATATTCAAGTGCACAACTTCAAGTATTTTAGACTTTTCATAAATTCCATATCAAGAACATGAAATCTCCTTGATAATAGAAAATAAGAATGATTAAAATCAACATTTCATGCCTTTTAAAATAACTTTTACAAAATATTTTCAAAGATGCTAACAGCTTTCCATATGTTGTTAAGTCCAACCTAGAGTTAAGTTCTACTTATAATCTTTGTGAAACACCCCTCTGGTGTTGTTCTCGTTGGTATGACTGGGGTATTATATGAAGCCAACTAAAATCTTGATCTTTGATTTCTCCAGGCATTATACGAGAGAGGTCAGAAGTTGAGCGAGCTGGAAGAGAAGACAGCCCAGATGATGGCCAATGCAGAGAACTTCCAACAGGCGGCTAACCAAATCATGCAAAAGTACAAAGACAAGAAGTGGTACCAATTCTGAGTAGAAAACAGACTGCAGGTTACACACATGGCAGGAGTAGGATTTCATTCACCACTTTCATGATCACCGTCATGGAGGATCTTCATTGTGGTGGTAGGCGCGAGGTTGACGTAGCGTCTACCCAGCGATGAAGTGATGGGGGCATTTTTCTTTGTGCGGTTGAAAGGAGACAACGGAACCACAGAGGGCAGCATTTCACCTACCACTTCTCATCGGCATCATCATGGTTTTTCGTTTTTAAGATGCAACTGCTTTTGAAAAACTGAAATGAAAAGAGCTTTCGTAAAGACGGTTGTATTATCTGTTCTCTCTTTCAAAAGGATAGGTTGGAGAGATGCTGCGAGTAAGCTCAACAGGATTAATAGCTTTATGAGTTAAAGGAGCTTAGAAGCAAAGACTTTTAAATAGACTCAAGATCACTCATATGAATAGCCTACTCAGACAGACGGCTGTTTTTTGTTGCAAGGTAGGCTTTAATAGTGGGATGAATGATGAGATGATGTGGTAGGTGAGTTGCCATGGCAACGAGACGGATAGTGGTAACCAATGTACCGATGCATGACTTGATTAGCTGGCTGTCGAGAGAAGGAGCCAGAGCAAACGTGCCGTCAGACGGGATTTCCAGAGGGAGAAATGATCCATAGGTGAACAGCCAGTAGTATCTGTCACTGTGCGCTGTTTAATACAAATAGCGATTACAATTCATTCATGTTGGGTTCAGGCAATATGTAAGATAGTTTCATTCAATCGACTTGTATTACTCACTGGATGACGACGTGAGACAGAATCGATGGAATGCGTTGAATTTGAAGCTAGTCTGGTTTGTAGCTATTCATGACAAGTAGACTGTATTAAAAAATAGATGATATTTGTGATTGTTTCTAAACAAATATTTGGAATGAGTACTTGGGTACTGATTTTCTTCCAGAGTATACAATTGTATCATGATTCAAAAATTGATGTTAGAATAGAGATGAAGCTGTTTCCCAAGATATTCACTTTGTGTGATCCCCTCCCCGTAGTCATATACATAATCATATGTGTAATTTGTATACCAAATTATAGCGCAAAACAATCAATGCAAAAGCAAACATTTGAGTGAAAATTTAGCTTTTTCTTTCTCTCTCTCTTTCTCTCTCTCTCACTCACTCTTTTACTTTCTTTCTCTCTCTCTTTCTCACTCACTCTTTTACTTTCTTTCTCTCTGTCTTTCTCTGCCAATCTTATCTTTTTTCTTCAAAATAAGTCAAAGGCCATCATAACTTCCATTTTCATTTTTATTTTCTTCAAACACTCAAATGAAAATGACATTGTTTTTACTGATATCGTGTACATTCCATTGTAGCATGGAAGGAAGGAATTTTGTGTCCTTTTGATCAAAATTTCTCATTTTATCCACTCTATTTTTCTCTTTTGACAATTGATTTTGCTCCAGCATTACAATATCATTCCATTCTCATGCAGAGCGGCGCATTGCTGTAGAAGATTGATGATTTTGTTCAGAAATGAATTTAAAGATTCATTCAAGCTGATATACTTGTAAAGTGTTAAGAGGATTTTATGAAAATGCTTTGCATGAATGTCTCTGCGATAATGATACTTTATCCAACGCAATGTGCTCTTGCAAAAAAAAAAAAAAAAAAAAAACATACGTGTCAAGTTTTGTTGTCCTTGATGTTGTTTATATTTCAATAATATACTGTAAATAAGAATTGTCTCAATATATGTAGTATATAGAAGTATTTCATATAAGAGAAGAGACGAGAGAAGCATTATCTTGTACGATTCAGCTCAGTTCATTTAACGTTCACTGCACATAACTTTATGGCTACAATGTGCAAATTGTATAGATGAAATTGTGAGATATATACAGTGGTTGTTAATCTTATTTTTCTTTTCATCCGCATCCGAGAGGATACATGATTGCACAATATTCATATATGTTTTGGCCCCCTTGTGGGGAGAATTAGATTATTTTTTAGCATTTTATCTCATTTTTTTCTCCAATTTCTCAATAAGAGCCCTTTTCCTTCACTCTACAGTATTTATGTACCCAGCAAATAAATAAATTATCCTTCGTCACAATAAACCAACTGCAGAAATGCCATACATGTTCATACTCGACATAATGTTCCTGTAAATAGTGCTTTGTAAATACAAAATGAGTTTAAAAAACATGCTAGTTATACTAGAATATTATAACATTTATGCCATGTAATATAAAGAAATTTAATCTAGTTTTATTTAATTTGTGCTGTTGCAATTTTATGTATTCAAATGAGCCGAATGGCTCGTTTCTTTGGAATTGATTTATATATCTTCTTGGATTTTATCAGCAAGTCTAAATTTGAGATTGTCGTTTACGTGCGCATGCATTTTTGTGTTTCAGAGATCAAAGGGAGATAGTGGATCCGAAATTCATTGGAATAGAAAATATTTCACCTCAAAACTAATATCACTTGTCTCGTTTTTTCAAGCTTCTGTTCCCTGCAGTCTCGTTGAAGCTGATCATTATTTAAACATGCAGTTTGAGCCTCACTTTTCTTAGATTGCCACCCCTTACATATGCACCATCAAAAATACTCTTGCAATTACTGAAAATAATTATATTTTGTTGACTGCTCCATTAAACATGCCCCAATCAACTATATTGATTGTGAAAGCCAAACAGAGGCGTTATTAATTCAGAGCTCCTTTCTTTTCTTTTTTCGTTCTGTATTTATTTTTCTACCATACCCTGGCGGTATACTCTTTTGGAATAAATTCTTGAAGAAAAGAAACGCAAGAAATGCAGGATATGTATTCTAAAGTAGACACTTCCAAAATTAATCACCAGCTGCCGTGCAATCTATTTACAGTACAAGGTATATCAAGTCACATACATAAGTATATTCATTATTTATTCATATTGAAAACATGACCAAAATATTTAAAGTAAAAGAAATGAAAGATAAAATATTTTGGCCAAACGATTACGTCAGCTTCTTACTTTGATTTGACCCTAACACAGATTTCTAGACGTGAGATGTGAAACGAGGTACCGGTATACTTTGCTAACTTTTTGTTTGGAAAGATATTTTATTGTAAATTAGAAACATCAACTTATGTAGTAGAAATGGTTGAATCTCATCATTCTGACATTTGAATCAATTTTTTTTTCTTGTTCATCTTAAAATTATTTATGAATTTTATTAGGGGAAAAAAGCATATACCAACATTCACTGACTAATTCAACAAATTCTCAAAGTTTAAAGAATTTCTCTTTTAGGGTTTCATATAAAAGTGGTTATCATTTGCAATAATGAACAATTTCATATTAGTCAGAAAGAGAGATTACGTTGTGGGTATTTGAAATATTTTTGAAATAGGGCTTAATTGTCTCAAACGTTTTGTAGAGGTGATATTAAAGAGATTTTTTCCCCTTATTTTTAACTTTAATTGATTTCATATTTTATTATTTAGCATATCTGCATTGCCCTATGGTTTCAAAATAATGAAAAAATCACTTTCTATGTTTGAAGGAAAAACAAAATCCATTTTAATTCATTGTCATAATGATGTAAAAAATATCTTCCAAGGATACAAACTGCATTATACTTGAAGCAGTTTTAGTTGTAGCCTTTTTATGGCTAAATGTACAGTACACACTAGGAATTATTGGGACGGGGGATACTGCCGATGGTAGCCTAAGATTATCTGCAAGCTATGTGTACAAATGTTCATAATTAAAGTTTGTATGAAGTCTTGGCTTTTACACATATATTACAATGCATACATAGCTTTTATGTTATGTTATTGTATTTCAATCATCACAGCTAATCCTCTGCAATGCTAAGATTTGTTTTATATTTATAAATCATGAAAATGTATAGGCAAACAGTCAACAACGGTCATTTTTCTTTCAGAGATGCATGTACAGGTATTATGTACAGGTTGATTCAAACAATTCTTAATTAACACTGCTTGAGATGATCATATACTGGTAAAGAGTTTGTCTTCTGGTTTCAACGTCTTTCTACTTCTCGCAAGATAATATCCAGATATTTGTTCTTCACGCAAGATAATATCCAGATATTTCTTCTTCTCGCAAGATAATATCCAGATATTTGTTCTTCTCGCAAGATAATATCCAGATATTTGTTCTTCACGCAAGATAATATCCAGATATTTCTTCTTCTCGCAAGATAATATCCAGATATTTGTTCTTCTCGCAAGATAATATCCAGATATTTGTTCTTCTCGCAAGATAATATCCAGATATTTGTTCTTCTCGCAAGATAATATCCAGATATTTCTTCTTCTCGCAAGGTAATATCCAGATATTTGTTCTTCTTGCAAGATAATATCCTGATATTTGTTCTTCTTGCAAGATAATATCCTAATATTTGTTCTTCTCGCAAGATAATATCCAGATATTTGTTCTTCTCGCAAGGTAATATCCAGATATTTGTTCTTCTTGCAAGATAATATCCTGATATTTGTTCTTCTTGCAAGGTAATATCCAGATATTTGTTCTTCTTGCAAGATAATATCCTGATATTTGTTCTTCTTGCAAGATAATATCCAGATATTACTGTTCTGCGATCACAACCATGCACAGCACTCGTGTGTAAATAGCGTGTACAATACACTAAACCACATTACCAACATTCCCTAGCTGACGTTATCATTGTCAGTAACATTCACATCACTAAAGCTTGTATGGTTACCATGACGTATCCAAGTTGTATCCAAGTCGTTTGGTGTCAAAGGAATTACTCAGTTATTTCATTCAATTCTTTGTATTTATGGCACATTGGACACAAAAAAATTAATCAGTTGATGAATTTTGAATTTGTATGGTGTCCCTAATCTGCCAATCCTTTTGTACCGTATCTTTGCTATTTGTTTGTATTTTTACATTAATATATTAGACTAGAGAGAATATTTGATTCCGTTGATTAAATGTCTAGCTATATATTTGTTAAGGCATCTTGATTATGTGAGTGCCAGTATTTAGTACATTATTGGAATTTGCTTATAATGCGTATATTATGTTGGTGGAACGATGATTATGAAGCTCAAAGCGTTTGTTTTTTCGTTGTTTTGATTCATATTCTTATCATT
This sequence comes from Strongylocentrotus droebachiensis, assembly GCA_035222895.1. Classification (NCBI taxonomy): domain Eukaryota; kingdom Metazoa; phylum Echinodermata; class Echinoidea; order Camarodonta; family Strongylocentrotidae; genus Strongylocentrotus; species Strongylocentrotus droebachiensis. Next base: position 95,693 of record JAVYIG010002117.1, read on the forward strand.
AACTATGTGTTTATTGACTCTCATTTTACGCCAAGTCATTCCAAGTCGCATTCAGATTCATGACAGTTGTAATGTATGTACGACAGAATAATGATATATTGCTATTTGATTTAGATTCGCCGATAGATCAGCAAAATAGTTGTTGTTTTCTTGCAGGGAGATACATGTTTTGAACTGAAAGAAAGAGGCATTATTTGAAACTTTTGCCAAATTGCACCAGAATTTGTTTGTGGAATATACAACACATTCCAAAGATATCCCCTATCAAATCTCATACATTCTCTGATATACAGTATTTGTGATGATTTATTCCATATTTATCTTTCCCCACATGATAAAGGATACCATTAAGGAGTATTCCTATTAACAATGTCGTTGTAAAGAGACTTATCTAAATCTTTTGTTTGAGAATTGATGTTTCAGTATCTCCAGTTTTTACAAACTTGGTAGGAGCTGGTTTTGTTTTAAAAGATAGAGATAAACTTTTCCAAAACTTTGTGCTGCTATTTATTATTTCCTTTTTTCCCCCAACAGTTAGTCACAATTCCAGGTGGCATCACTATATAGCTGTTGTCACTTGACACGATTGCATACTTTTAACGCCACAAGGTCTTGAAGACCTTTTTTACTGTAATTCGGCAAGATTGAAATATAGAGCTCATGCTGCCGCAAAATAATCCTGCCAGGTACAATTATTCAAATTCTAAATTGACATCTAATAAAGCACAATTAAAGAATAGGTATGATTAATATATATATTATTAAATTTACTAATCTAAAACTGGTAAATATACGCATTTTTGAAAATCTAAACTGGTTAAAACTAGACATTATCATGGCATTAAAATTGTGCGATCTGTAAAAGATTTGGTAGTAGGGAACTCTGATGAATTGTACGGATACAGTTTTGAGTCGGCTATAATTCAGATATGACAAGGTATGGAACTTTGGGGAATCTGAACCACTCACAATATTTGTTTGAAGTTTCTATTTTTACAGAAGATAATTAACATTCATTTGCTGCTTATAAATTCAATAGACCAAGATTGGCAAACATGCTTTCATTTGCAAGCCTAATCCTTTTAACCTTCAAGAAAGCCCCATTCATATCTCAGCAGCTTAAATTGAAATATATTGTAACAAAAAACTCAAGCCTTTGCCAAAGACACACTCTGATTAATCAATTTGTAAAAGCCATATCAGCAATACTATCAAAAATATATATAACAGATGAGGTGTGGAGAGATGTATATGGGAAACTATTTAAGGATTTAAACACCATTTGGGTATACCTAAGGGTGTTATTTTGAGAGGGAAGTTGATAATTTAGCTGTGCAGAGTTAAGTTGAGTAGAAGTTGGCAGTTGCAGAGATCCAGCTGTTCATTTTGTTCCAAAGTTCTCAGTTTTGTGTATGCATTAGCTTGTTTTTTGGACATCGATGTTCAATCGAAGGGCGCGGGATTGAAAATGATCCAAAGCGAGGTTATTTTCCCTTCATTTTAATGTGCAATCGAATGATGTATAGTAGTTGTATATCACAAATTATTCATATTCAATTGATGACATTGTAATAATTAATGTGTGTTTAGATAAAAGAAATTTGCAAGAGAAGATATATATATAAATATATATGATTCATAAATGCTACAATATATGATGGTGATGGTGCGATACGGTCTATAGCTGAATCTTAGAAATCAAATTGATATTTAGATATAAGTATAGAGAAAATATATATAAATGTATCATACTACCAAATCGGTTTAATATGTGGTTCTTTTTATTGTACTCCTTGTTTGAAGATGAAAAAAAAGAACAGATGAATGACTCGTACAAAATATATTATATCAAATATTATAAATATATCTGAAACCTGATGGTTGATGTTGCTGTCAAATTTGGACAGTATGTTTCCCCCTTTTTTCCTCTTTTTCTTCTTCTTGTACTCGATTGGGAGAGAAAGAGTAATGAATGTTCCGTGTTGCAAACATGTACAGAAGACAGTGGCTAGAAATGAACTGTCAGTCAGTGTAGACACGTACCGATTAAAAGACAGTATATTCACGCATTACTCAAACACGTCGTATCTGTGTGCTCAATGTTCCTGTATTCCAGTCATATTTTGCATTTTTTGGCGTACGTACCGATGTAATTAATCAGTCGTCATTCATGTAATTCTTCATTTATCATCCATCTCTCTAATCTCCCTCTCTGTTTTCCTTTCTTTCTTTGTATTCCTTCCTTGTACCTGCTTTCTCTCCTCTTTGCTCTGTGTCTCCCCCTTTCTCTCTCTTTCTATCCCTTTCTATCCCTCCCTTTTCTCTATCTCTCTCTCTCTCCTCTATCTCTCTCTCTCTCTCTCTCACTCTCTCTTACTCTCTCTATCCCTCCCTTTCTCTATCCCTCCCTTTTCTCTCTATCCCTCCCTTTTCTCTCTATCCCTCCCTTTTCTCTCTATCCCTCCCTTTTCTCTATATCCCTCCTTTTTCTCTATCTCTCCCTTCTCTCTCTCTCTTTCTCATTTTGTGCCACTTCTCTCTCTCTCTCTCTCTCTCTCTCTCTCTTTCTCTCATTTTGTGCCTCTTCCATACATGCCAACTGTTCAGATTAAAGAGGAACATTCCTCTTTTTGGGAGAAGATAATTATCATTTTAATGCAGGTGTTCCTCTTCCTGTACAAATTTGTCTGTAGTATTGAATAGGAGAGTTAGGATTGTTCCTCTTTTTTTTGAAAATGGCATAATTTGTACAGATTTCTGATTTTCAAATGTTGGCATGTATGCTCTTCTCTCTCTCTCTCTCTCTTTCTCATTTTGTGCCTCTTCTCTCCATCCTTCTTTCTGGCTTTTGTTTCTCTCCATCACTCTCTTTATTTCATTCTAACTCATTTAAAATAATATTCCGTTCCGCATTTCTAATCAAACCTCCTCCACACTTACAATTTTTTTCTCTAAAAAAAACTAAATCCGTCAAACATATTCATATCTTTTTAGCTTTTATTCCATCCAACATAGTCATTTTCAAGACTTTTTGCATCAGTAAAATGGTACAATGTCAGAATAATATGATATAGGTACATAATTTATGTTTACATATCCATTCATCTTCTTAATCATAAACCAACAAAAATATATGCTTTCGAGATCATAACATCATTTCATAACAACAATATTGAGAAAGAATGAATTTGCTCACTCTTTTTATCCTAATTTCATTTTAAAATGCACAAGTGAAACTAGCAAAGTAAATTCCTCATTACTAGCCATGCTCAACTATAGGTTTCATCAATTTATTTCAACCGTCTCCAATATACATAGACATACATGCACCTAGAGAAAGATTTTCAAAATCCTGGACCACAGAACAGCGTAATAACATCTATCATTCCCTTCTGTGAAATACATGATTAAGAGGAATGCCTTTAATACAGACACTTTTGCATCACATCTGTAATAAAAGTTCATGCCATAAATATGTATATATATATTTATCTATACAGATGATTTGTTTCTTCCCTCTATACATGCGTTCCCAACAGTTTACAGATTTTCAAGATATTGTTACCATAGCCTAACAAAAGGTTTTCACTCTGCCACATACACCATTGCAACGTGATACCGATTACTGACTTTTGTTCAACCTTCATCGAATATAAAGATACAGAGATGATTATACTTCATGTACAAAGTATCATTCATATGTAGAATTCTAGCAGAACTCTGAACGAAATACAGGAAACTTTGTAGAAGAAAAAATAGCACATTACTTGTAATAGTAAAAGTTGAACAATGGAAGAGAAAGATACAAGAACATACATTATTACAGTGTGCATAACAGGAACACTATCAGACAGGCTACAATTGATTTAGAACAATTATTTGTAAGCTATAAGATGTGACAGTAAAATAGCGGCTTAACTTAGAATTATCGGGTCATCACGTCTGGTCGGGTGGTCGGGTGGTCGTGTTACACGACCTTTCGTGAAACGAAACAGAAGATAAAGCGACCTTTCACAAAGTGTCTGGTAAATTGGACCAGACCATTTGTAGATGAGAGGGATTTCACAAACATAACCCCGACATCTCGTTAGTAAAGGGGCATTTCTTTAAAACAAAAGGTTGGATAACGTGACCTCCCGACCCAACGCAATGACCCGATGATTCAAAGTAAGTCGTATTAGCTGTATCTGGAGACAACTTTAAATGTGGACTTGATGACAAAACATCAAATAACATCATCTCCAATACCTCTCAGTAGCAGCATTGCTGGATCAATTGCCGACATTGCAACATTCATTTCATTTATAAGAGATTAATATGATATGTTGAAGATGACATATTCTAATGTACGAAAACATGCACATCAAGCAGAGGGGAGTCTGTTCGTAATGCCATTCCAGTATTCTACAATTCCACACAAGCTGCATATATCCTGTACCCACACAAAAGTTTGTAACCCCATTCATGTATTGGTATACCTAAAGCCTAAAGCACGTCACTTCTCATAATGATTTCATGAGTATCAATTCACATACCAGTTTGCATGAATATACATGATGAAAAAAATCAAAAGAGAAGTTTCTATTTATGAAATCTTTAAAAATCAAATTATTATTAAGAATTGAGGAAACGCTGAGCTACGCTGTTCTTTTTGGCTTTTAAAAGCAAGTTGAAAACTCCATATCAAAATTGCAGGAACCAAAAATTTAACAAAAAAATGTGCCCAACACAAACCAAAGTAACAAGAAATGCTCATGAGAATCATATGAGATTACTGCCCTCTGTGGTCGGAAATCAGAAAGTTGTGATGTAGTTGATCAGTGAGAATATTGCTTTACAAAGTACAGAATAATGTATTTTCCATGTACAGTCAAACCTGCTTTAGTGACCACCTGTCTACAAGGACCATATTTTTTGTTTCCCTTGAAAATGGTTTCTCATTGAAACATGTACCAAAGGAACCTGTCTACAAAGACCACTTTTTATGTTTCCCTTGGGCAGTCGCTGTAGACAGGTTTGACTGTACTTGTACATGTTATACATAAGAGGTTAGAGATGAAGGAAGCGCCTATACTGGGCATACAATAACTTGAAGACTCCCAAACTACAATATTAGTAGTTTAGTGATAGAATAATGCCCATCTCTTAAAATAGGAAGCTAATACATTAGTCACACAAGATAGATTCTGCAGAAATTTATCATCAATCACAAGCAGCAACATTTTTACAAAAATGCCCTCTACGAGGTATTGCTTATAGTTATGACATACTCACTCCACAGGCGAGTTGCCTTTATTGTTGCATGTAAACATTGCCTTTAACTACATACATGTACATGAACGAGGGAGCACCGCCTTAAAGGGGGGGTCTCACTGAGTGGCAAATGCTTGCGAATGTAGCAAATTTGGGGCTTTGCCAGGGTTTGTAAAAGGTCCCAAACATTAACGAATAGTGGCAAAGGATTGGCAAATACATGTACAGTGTGTGTAGTTGGTAATCTTCACTTTTTTATACTGTCGCTAACATTTGCTTACAGTCGCTAATAGTCGCCAACTGCCAAAATTTGCAACGTTCGTAAGCATTCACCTATCAGTGAGATACCCCCCTTAAGGCCCACTCCAAACACCCTAGCATATCAAAGCATTGAGACTTCCAGAATTCATTGTACAGCTACACGATAAGTAATACAAAACTTTCCTAGTCTGGATGTCGTATAGGGAAACGTGGTATAACGAAATGCATGTTTGAGCATCATTTTGAATGAAAACTCGACAGGTTTATCAGGGTCCGGCTCTGGTCTGGTCTGAACATGGTATTGGATGAAAATCATGAAAGTGGGTGGGGCTTATCTTGAGCGCTGACTGATGGTTGGCTAACTGTCTGGTCAATCGATGACCTCTTCAAAAGGGATTTCTTAATATGATGTTACTTTGCACAACGTTGTCTTTCTAGTCTGTACGCTCATTTCATTATAAGACGCTTCTTTATACGACGTTTCTTTTAAACAAGTTTCATTTCAATTCCCTTCAGTCTGAACAGTGTCATAGTGATAACTAACATACAGGTACATGTACAAACATACAAGACTCGGGTTGGACATCTGGGGGGTGTTTCCACAAAGATCCTAAGCTGAACTTAACCCTAAGTTGGACTTAAAAATTATGGAGAGCCATTTGTAGCCTTAAAATAAAATATATTCAAAAGTGAAAAGTATTTTAGACTTTTCATAAATTCCACATCAAGAAATTGAAATTTCCTTGATAATATAACATGAATGGTTTGAATCAACATTTTATGCCTTTTAAAACAACTTTTACAAAATATTTTCACAGATGCTAACGGCATTCCATAATTGTTCAGTCCAACCTAGAGATAAGGTCAACTTAGGATCTTTGTGAAACACCACCCTGGTGTTAAAGTGACTGTAATAGCACTGCTTTAGTGACCACCTGTATAGAAAGACCACCTGTCTACGAAGACAAAAAAATTTGTTTCCCTTGAAAATGGTTTCTCATTAAAACATGTACGAAAGAAACCTGTACATAAAGACCACCTGCCATAAAGACTGCTTTTCTTGTCACCCTTGGGTGGTCTTTATAGACAGGTTTCACTGTATTACAGTTGCTAAGACCAAACAGGTATCTCAATTACACCTACTGTAGATTTGATTTACATAACAGTACCTAACCTATAAATATTTAGGCTCGTATTTAAAAATTGAGGTAAATAATTCATAGAGATAGTTCGTAGATACATGTAGTCATCAGTTCGGTGGGACTGGGCCCTTTAAAATAATTTATGCTTTCATAAGCTATCATGCATGAACTTTAGGACAGAGGAGGGAATAATGTCATACACTAATTAATGCAATGCAACATTACTACAGAGAATTAATCCATGAAAGAAGGACTAATTTGAATTTTGAAAATGATATCGTGTCTATCAAAAAGCAAAATATTAATTACTGCTCATATTTAAAGTCTCATACGAACAAACAAAAATATAGTAGATGCAGTGTAGATGTCCTTACAAATTGTATGTTCCTGCTATCTATTATGATCCAAGAATTGCCCAGATTCTTTTAATGCTTGATATATCTCATATAAATCTTATTGTGTGAGCACCACTGGGTAGAAAAATAAACCAGACACTAGAGCTTTTGTTGCAGTTTCATCACTTAAAACCATGCCATGCAAAATTTATTTTACAAAAAGAAACCCTCTTCAAAACAGAGGCGCTGTTTTGTAACAACGTAAAGGAAAAATATAAGTTTCAAGGAAAATAATTCCATCAGTGGTTTCAGACACCTTAAATTGTCCTTCAAAATTTTGACAGCATGTATTTAAACTTGAGTTGTATTCCGTTGGCTGAAGACAAGGGAGGGCGATCTCATTGGCTAATTTGACAAAGTTGTCCTTGAAGTTTAAGGGTAGTTCTTGTTGTTTAGCAGAGTCCTTTGAAGACATCCTACATGGTGACCTGGAAGTGCAGGGTTCAATAGCTTGGACTATAGGGCTGTTTCATAAAACTTGCTATGAATTTAAACAACTGCCAGCATTTCAAAATGAAGTTAATAACATTTCAAAATGAAATTACTCACTCACGGTCATCAAATTCAATTGTTTCAAGAGCTAAATTAACCATTGTAATTTATCAACTGATCAATAAAAACTGCCCGACTTAGGAAACCAAACCATAATGCAGGATCATTTCATTTAGAGAATTTCCATTTGCCGTCAGTATCGCTTGCAGCTTCAAATGATAATTCCTGGGTCTAAAATTGAAGTCGGTGAGGACATCTTTAACAGCCTTTTGAGCGCATTGGTGACTCCATAACTTTGAGAGAAGCAGCAGCATTCAAGTAGCACTTCTTCAGCAGCAAACTCAACCACCATCAATGATATCCTTATCGATTCAACGACAATGGGTGACATTCTAACTGCGCCCTATGAACTCATATACGACTCCTTGTACATGAGGAGCCTACGATCATCACCATGTCAGCACTGCCATGAAGCTAAGACTTTGCATTATACATGCTCATGCAATGCCACAGTTGCACAATCCTTCTATATAGCAGCTTGCGGTATGTAAGCAGGTTCCCTACTCGCTAAATCAGTCTCTATCTCAAGTTTCGGCTTCCTGGACCATTATTTCACGATTCATTTCCGAAAGTGCTTTTGATCATCACCGCGTCAGCACTGTCATGAAGCTATTAAAGACTTTGCATTATACATGCTCATGCAATACCACAGGCGCACAATCCTTCTAGCAATCTTGGTCTCGGTTTCTGCTGCCAAGACCATTATTTCACGATTCTTTTCCGAAAGTGCTTTTGATCGGCCATGCGAGTCGAGACTGTACAGGTCTCTTGAATTGTTGTCTTTGGTTGGTGTATGATCCTTGATCAGGCACTGTCCCGAGGCATTTCACAGCACTCACACTTGTCTAGGAAGGGATGGTTGAGGAACGTACAGTGCGTACACGCCCACTGCTGGCCCTCATCTGGGTCTAAGACAGGTGGCGTGATGGGATCTGGAAATACAAAACAAAAACAGAATTTTGTCAGCTCTCATGAGAATGCCAAGTTCTGGTTAAGATGAAGAATAATCTGTGAGCTTTCTCATTCTTTGTATCAGTTTGGAATAAATATTATAGTTGGGTCATTCCATAAAGTTGGGGCAAAAAATATGACAGTGTCCATGTAACGTAGGTATGAGATCTTCTGCTACACATGGAAGATGAAATTAAATGTTGAAGATTTTTATGCAATGTATATATATATATATATATATATATATAGTAGAGCCCTGCCAGAATCGTTCCTGTTTCAGTTGCTTTTCTTCAAAATCTTTTCTTAATACACATTTCTCTTTTTACCAGCATTACATGGACACCATATTCATACAACATTATATAAACTTTGGGTCCATAATATTGATTCACCATGAAGCTTAAGTGCTTCTGAAGATAGTTGGCTATGCTTTTTATGCAAACCTCAATTTCAGTAAACATTGTTACAGTTGATAGGAGACACAGGAAACATACAGAATACATGTAAACAGCACACTGTAAAATAGGGAAATATAAAATAAAACAGACATTCACTATTGAAAATTGATATGATCAAAGAAATGAAAAGAAGAAATAGATGAAGAAACAGAAGATATCAAGGAAAAAAAGAAGGAAATATGGATGATAGTAAAATAAGAATTTATAATTGATATGTTATAAAAACCAGTAATGAAATTCAGTATACAATTCAAAAATACAGTAATGTAAATGGTGCAAAACTAATGATATGAGACTCGACCCTTTTGAATGGTTGTGTCATGAACATCTCATTCTTGAAACAAGCAGCGTTTCCAGCACTTCAGATAGCTAATCACAGTTTGAATGTGGTTAACCATTTGACATTATTAAACATTATTTTTCTTTATAAAATGGGTTCAAGAATGTAGCCAATGAGAAGCCCCAAAATGGATCATGTGACCATGCATTAGTTTTTACTATATGCATGGTACCTTCTGCATGGGGTATATTTCGGTGATAACAACCGTGGATGAAGGTTGCAGGGAGACATCATATGGCCTTGCTAAGTAAGATTGTCAACCCAGTTGATAAAACAAATAATAGACAGGTTTTTGTTTGTGATGTTATGGCGAAGCAGCGCTATTCGGGTATTCACAATGGCACAAAATACACTCGACTACGCCTCATGAATTTTATTGCACCATAGTGAATACTTTCATGCGCTGCATCGACCATACAAACTCACATTAGTGTATCATTTGTATAATCATGTCTCACACATCTGAAGCTACTTACCAGGAGCTACTGGTGGGCCAGGGGGTATAGGACCGATAGGGCCTTGATCAATATTAGCATAGAAATACTCCTGGGTATGGGGGTTGGTGAATCCTGCAACAAATAAGAAGCATTGGTTTGTGTATAAAACAGCAATGACTTTTGCACTTCTGAATAAAGCTATCATTAAATGTTTTGTCAGGTCTTGACAGGTTAGTTGTTCCATCAATTATCTTCAAATGTGAGAAAACTTGTCCCCAAATCTTTCAATAGAAAATGATCAAGATTCTGAACTGAAAAGAAGGAAATTCATCATTTTGACAATTTCCAAAATGAAAGAAAACAAATCCATAATTTAATGCTGATGTGATCATCTATCATATTGGTATGGCAAGGAGGAATCAAGATTCTAATTAATAATCTAATACCAAAGTTATACACATCTTCTTTAAAGCCCATCTGCACTAATTTGGCCAGGAGGGATTAAACCTCCCTGCATGGTCACTGGCAGGTGGTTATCTCATCAAATCAGCTCTCAATTAACATAAGAAAAAGAGGATCATGGGGGACCAACAGGCACCGATTAGACATTGTTTGCTATATAGAGGGCGCAAGTAGCTATAAGTAGTGCAGTGGGGCTTTAATACTGAACAGAACCTACCTTGCTTTTTGAAAGTATCAATCTCTTTGTTCATGCACTCTATATCTATTTGTAGCTGCCTCTTCTCCTCCCTCGTCTTACTCAGTTGCTCATTCTGTGGAGAGTGGGAAAAAAAGGAAATCAGTAGATATCATATTATGGTTAATTATTATTAATAAATGCATTGTGAGCTCTCTCTCTCTCTTCCAGGAAACACACTGATCAGTAGCATATATCCAGGGACTCTGGAGTAAAGGGGAAGTCCACCCTGACATTAAAGATGTTCATGTGCAGGTATATATAGTCGTTCATGAAGTAGGCAACTTGGCGATCACTACCACAACACTGAGCCAACGGGTATTACGCTTCCGTGCGTACGTCCGTGCACTGCCCTCTATATACCCACGCTTGAGCAACTTTAATTTGGTTTTAATAGAAGCAGAAAAAGCTAGAAATAGAGTTCACTTCTCTTTTTCTGGTCTTCCTTTGACATTTTACATAACAATCAAAGTGCACATCACTGATGTTCCAAACAAATTTTAAAGAACTTTCTGCATCAGAAATATTGATTTTTTTTTTTATAAAGGTATTGTCATAGGTCTAAAAAACAGTGTATACATCCAAATACAAACTGCGGATGGCATAGCGACCATGGCCACTAACGGACATTACATTAGCATGGCATGATTGATTTTGAAAGTTGGTATTCAAAAATATTTTCAAACTCCACTGTATTTGAATACTATACATGTTTGCACGAATATTCTAATCATAAAAGTGGTATCAGTCCCAGGCCTAGGCATTACCAGGGATGTCAATGACAATTGTCTCTAGGGCAGGAAAAAGTTTGAACTCCAAATACACGGTCATGAGTACTAAACTCTGAATGCTGATATGTAGTCATACACAAAGCTTCTACATGTCCCACAGACAATAGCTCAGGTTGATCCAAATAAACATTCACAGCTGGTTTATGTACAATACTTTCAAACAAGTGTCCAACAAATATTAAGTCCCATTAGCGGCAATGAATGTTCAAACACAGCTAGCTAGCTGTGCGTAGAATTCGCTTGGCTTCAGCTGCTGCGCGCTGGTGCTAGCTCACACATCTACGCACGTGCGCTGCATGCATGCTTGGGCTGCAGCTGCAAGCATGGATCGCAAATCGCTAGCGCAACATGTACGTGTATAGCGTGTGTGTTATCTCTCTAGTTTGCGATACAGTTGTTTTGCAATATTTGCATTTTACACGTCCAAATACATGCAGAACGTACTTCAAAAATTATGAAAGTGCATGTCCGTAAAGTTTAGATATTTATCGTACAGACTCTCACAGCAGCAGTTTTAACTAATCATTCATACAAATTAGACACCGAAAATATAAAAAGCCGGCATCCCTGCATTACAACCATTTTTGGCATGGCCCTGCTTTTCACCATCAAGAATGGTCCTGCATATATCATGATCAAACTCATTTTGTACACGTGTATAGAGTTTATTACGTGTAGTGTAGTGTAGTGTAAAGCATTGGGGTCAGGGAAACACCCTATTTCAACAGAGTTCTGCAGAGGTGCTCCATCTTGTTTCAGCTGGCCTAAGTTTTCTGCTTTTCTGTTTTTGTGATGGTCCTGCAAGCAGCAATGTCTTGCAGGTATTCTCAGTTCGGAAATGAACTGTAACAAGAAGGAGCAGCATTGGGATAAACAGAACCATTGGTTAGTGATTTGTAGAAAATGTAGTTCCAATTGCATTAACTTGTTAGGCGTTTTGATGATTGTACTTGGGAATTCAAAATGTCAAAGGGGTTATTTTACATTTTACAGATATGTGGAACTTTAGTTAGCTGCAGGATCTAATCTACATTAAGACCTATAAAATAGTCTCAACTGTCATGGGGATTCTATTTTGGTATTCAGCACAAATCTCATTATATTAACATTTCTCTACACTTATAAATCCTGGCTTGAATTAGCTTCAATTCTCGCTACCGCAACTACAGTATTTGGCCATAGAGGGCAGCAAAGGCACTTCCGGTTCCCATACAAATACAAAGGATCAAGAACTGGAAAGTCCAAGTCCGAAAATCTGAAAGTTTCAGAACCAAAAATCTTTGATTAACAGATTATGATGGTGCCTACATACAGTACATTAGATCTCATCAAATCATCAGGGAGTTCATGAAACCTGAACAAAAGTTCAGTAAAATAAGGAATTAGTTGACACTGCTGTTCATTCTCTATGGGAGCCGGAAGAAGCATTATCAAATCGTCTTCTCAATAGCGTATCTGCGCATGTGCTTCCCTGTGCAATGTGGGAGGAGGGTCAGCATCTACTGTTGAACGTCGTATTTGCGGTAGTGTCAATTTTACACTACACACTTGGTTGACTTCTGTACATATGGAACACTACATGGAATCACAGATAACAACTAAGTTATTTATAGAATTACCAAGTTTTATAATCGTCAAAGTATGTGAAAAATTGATGTGTTCTGATTTATGTTTCTTGATAATATGACATGCTAAAGCTTACATCTAAAAGTATTCAACAAAGGCTAATTAAACCAGTCCAGCTTTCATTCTTATGTTGAGAAAAACACAAAAAACATCAAATTTATGAGGGGTATGAATAACTAAGTTGGTAACTGTATGTCTGGTATTCAATACTATCTGGGGGGTGTTTCACAAGGATTCCAAGTCGAACTTAACTCTAAATTGGACTTTAAAATCATGGAGAGCCATTTATTGCCTTAAAATTAAATATATTCAAAAGCAAAAATTCATGTATTTTAGACTTTTCATAAATTCCACATCAAGAACATGACATCTCCTTGATAATAGAAAATATGAATGATTTGAATCAACATCTAATGCCCTTCAAAATAACTTTTACAACATATTTTCAAAGATGCTAACTGCTTTCCATAACTGTTAAGTCCAACTTAGAGATAAGTTCAACTTAGGATCTTTGTGAAACACCCCCTAGGTGATGTCCGTCTCGATACTGACCGATGGGAAGGGTGATCGGTGGGATCGTTTGGTGTTGAGGTCATGCTCCATACTTCTGATCTCGCCCCTCATTCGCTCAAGCTTGACCTGTTCCTCGGTAAGGTCCTTTCTTAGCCTCTCTTTCCTCGCATTTTGGTGCATGATCAAAGCTGTGTGGGGGAAAATGAGGCACATGGTTTGGGGAACTCAAATTACTCTGGCACTGTTACTCTCATATTTTTTGTTGGGGGGGGGCGCTTCGGTTGTAATTGAAAATAAGTAATACCACCTACAATATTCTTCTCAAATTTCGGAATTTCAAATAATAAATCACTTGTTGCAGCCTATTCATTATACATCTTGCTTCTTAAAGCCCTGTCAACTCTCAACTTATATGTAGCTTATAAAACATTTTCATCATTTTGGGGTTTTCATTGCATCTTCAAAAAGTAGGTCTATCAAATATGTTCACCGTTCCAACATGCATTCTTTAGATTGTGATAAACCCTTTATAAATAGAATATGAAATATTGTATTTGAATATGAAAGGTAATCATAAGGACAAATAATCAATCAAATACAAATTCAAGCATTGTAGTCACGAGGCAACTATCTTGTAATTACATGCATTACATTTGAACTTCAACATTCCCTAAAGATTTAGATTCTAAATGTCACATGGAAGTGAGAGTAGACTTGTCTTTATTAGCATACAGTACTCCTTGGAAATTCCCTTTGTGGTTTCTGCATCACAGACTAGACATAGTTTCTATAGGCTGCTAATGTGCATAAACCTCATCATTTTAGCATACTCTTAGAGGAAATTCCCCTTTTGGACTTGGCAATTGTAAAAGGGGATCCCCCTTTTTAGACTTGGCAGGAAAACATGTGCAATACATATGTAGCATTCCCCTGATGAGAATCTCAATAACATGCAGTCTTGTAACATATACATGTATGGACAATACTTGGCATCGGAGCATCCCATTGCCAACAACAACAAAGAGGATAAACCACATAGAAATATGAACTGTTTTCAAGTCTATGAAGAACTACTGTGGACAAATAAATATTGCATCTCATTATTATATCAAGCCATTATTGTCATTTTGTCAGCTTCTGTATTATCTCATAATGTCTTGGTTTTTGTGCACCTTGGGTGTTATCATAGGCAGATATGAGCTACGCAAATCAAACATTATTTATATGTACGGTATACATTCTTGTACGTGTACTTCATGCATTTTTACACAATTAAAATTGATCATGAAATTTAGAAAATTAAAACTGTATTATAAGGGGTAAAGTTGACAGTTCTATAATTATGTATCACTGACAAAAATGCAAGTTTTCTGTGAAATTCAAGTGGGAAATAATTTATTACAATTAGAAATAGCAACTTTGGGGTATCATTTTAATCTAAATGTTCCTATGAACATGCTTATATTTGACCATTTATGGCAGCCAGTTGCCTTTAAATAAACATACCTCATACATGCCAACATTTGAAAATCAGAAATCTGTACACTATGTGCGCGAAGCGCACATCACGAGCGCGAAGTCCTTTTAGCCGGGGTCCAGGGCCCGCTTTAGGGCCCTGGAAGCTCTGGGTTTCCAGATGCTCTCTGGTGCAATCTGAGCCTATTTTAGGGACCATTTCCCCTAAAATTCAACCCAAGTTTATGGGTAATTTTTGTGTCATACCAAACAAAAAAGTGATTGAAGTGAATTCCACATTTTAATTTATCCTTGGCAGAGGCAGAGGCCAGAGCAGATAATAGACATAGATTTAATTAGCCACTCATGCAGAGTGATGCATTTAAGTCTAGTTACTTTTTAAATAATTATACATGACATAGAGACAACAGTCAACAATCCAAAATTATTTAATTCAGCTTAACTAGACCTAACCTGTTTTCAATTCAAAGTTAAAATCGCGCTCCTTAGAAATGAAGGTCTGAAAATGCAGGATGAATACCTTTAATATTCAGACTTCAAAATAGATCTACAGCAGGTCTACTGGATACTGTACTCGGTCTTATACTTCTGAGACCATTTCTTGGTCTTCTTTTGCTGATTTCGCTATTCCTTGTCAATATCCATGCATTGTTTGAAACTTTGAATCGTCCTTCGATGTTCCAACTCGCGACTTGACTATCTTCAACTCCAGCGTCCGCTCACACATCGCACGGCCGGGACCGCCGGCCTAGTCCGCAGTGAAATCGCAGTAGGCATATCGCATGCAGCTGAAAATAAATGCAAGATGAATTTCTCTTTCAGACTTTCGAATACACAGGTACTGGATACTGGATTCAGTCTTATAGTACTTCTGAGAACATTTCTTGGTCTTCTTTTGCTGATTTCCCGCCATTCCGTGTCAATATCCACGCATTGGTTTCGCCGAAATGGTCCTTCGATGTTCCACTGCGCGACTCGACTATCTTCAACTCCGGCGGCCGCTCACACATCACGGCGCCGGGACCGCCGGGCTGGTCCGCGGTGAAGTCCTGTTAGTCATATCGCATGCAGCTGCAAGGAATGCGCGCTGCTCAGCCAATCTTTCGCTGCTCCTTATTTTTTTTGCTTTTACATAGAATTCGGTAGCAGCGAACATAGTTGAATACACCAGTTTACATCGGCCACAAACATGCACCAAATTCCCCAAAATCGGAACGTTCCGTTTTTTAGGGCTATAAAAACTTCAAAAACGGAACAATTCCGTTAAAATCGGAACGGTTGGCATGTCTGATACCTTGGTTATTATCAGAATATCTCAGATGATTTTTTCTTTTTTTCATCCATGATTGGCTGTGTTTAGTACTATTATTATTATGCCTCTGAAAGCGAAAAAATGGGGCAAAGATAGAAAGAGCAGACCATTTTCCATTGACATTTAAGATAATATCATTATGTAGAGTAGCTTACCTTGATTATATCTCAGCTCTTCTTGACTGCCCATTCTCTTTCTGTACTCCGCGCTCTCTGGCCCTTGGGCTGGTGGTGGTCTCTGGGTGGAGGTAGGATAGGACTGTGGTGCTTGGGCATTGGACACGTGTCTTGCAGCTCCACCATACAACCCAACCCCACTAACCCCACCACCAGCGCTTTCAGGGTGGGGTGAGTTTACCTCAGGTTGGGATATTTTCCTTCTCACATCCTGCCGCGGCTCTGGGGTGTTACGCTGGAGTGGGGCAACAGGCTGCGACGACACCACGTTTGGTTGCCCCACGATCGGCATCGGCGCCACCGGTGAGTTGTAGTGTAAAGGCGAAGTACTGGTGTTCTGATTGGGGGGTGCGTGCGGCCTAGGCGAGGCACTTCTCGGGTATTGATACGCAACACCAGGCGATGATCGTCCATTAGATTGTAGCGAGGCACGTAAAGCATTATGGTCAATAGGGGGGAAGAACGGGTTGGTAAACGGTGATGGAGTTCTGTCTCGTGGTGGTGATATACCAGGCAAGGTTATACTCGATTCGAGTCCGATGCTGTCAGGGGTACCTGGCGTTCTACTGCCATTTCCTGCATCGTGAGTTCTACTAGGCGAAGGTGTTCTAATAGGTTGGACCAGGCCGGGGCTTTTGGCTCTCTGTCCAGAGTCCTGTAAATTGACAGATATTTTAGAGACCTGAAGAGGCGGTCTGCCGCTGAAACTACATAAATCTCTGTACCCCTGCCAGCCACCCGTCGGCTCATTTGCCTCCGGTGTCCTACTGGGTCGCGGGTCAACTTTATCCCCTCCCGCGTTCATCTTTGGAGGCCACGTTAGCTCAAACCAGCCGTCACTGTTCAATCGGCCGTCCTGTGAGCCTTCTGGTCCCTGCTGTTGTAGGCGTTGTTGCTGGTGTTGTTGGTGGTGCTGAAGGTGCTGTGGTGGTGGTTGTGGTGCGTGTTGTTGCGCCGGATCCATTCCGGCTGACACAGCACACATGGGATCCCTTCTTTCCTGGGCCTGACTTCTCTCTTTTAGCTGTGTGATGCACAGGTTTAGGTTGGTAGGATTCTGACAGGAAGAAAACAAAAATTGTCCTGTTTAATGCAGAAAAAACACAATCCATGGTAAACTGAATCAATATCAAAGAGACCTGAATTTTGACAAAGATACATGTAAGTATCAAAATTAGCATCTTAGACAAACAAATACTTTTGTAGTATGTTAAACATTCTAAAGTCCAAGATACTTTGTCCCTGCATACCATCTACTGTATATCAGCATTTGATCACAAACTATGTTGATTGCACGAAATACGCTCTGACAATCATTACTTTGAATCTGCTCTGCAATTACTGCTGCTAACATATTAAAGTACAAACTTCGACCCCGCAACTCAAAAACAGAACCTGAAACCTAAACCTAAACCCAACATAAAATCCTATTGCAACCCATCCAACCATTTCATCAAATATTGCTTTGAGCAAATGTTAAATCACTAAGCACAATCATACAAAACAATGCAAGTAAACAAAAATATCATAATCATTATTCGCTGTGGGGTGAGTATTCAAATAGTGGAAAAAGTGGTATTCAAGTGCCGATCGGCGGTAAGCTATTTGAATATTAGTCCTAGGCCTAGTACATAGAGCCAAAAGGGCAGTAACTCTGTGTTAACGTATACATGTACAACACCACAATAGGGCACTAACTCATATACGTTAAAGGTAAAGACCAGTAATGGTCATGCGATTGCATTGTGAAAGAAACGTTGTGGAATCGATCAGAAAAGGTTGATCATCTAGCATCTAGCATCTGCAAGGTTCTGGAATCATCAAAATGATAAGAAATTTGGCCCATTCTTCGTAAAGTTACAAGCACTATACACAGAAAGATGTATATGGGACTACCCTATATCTCTCACACGACCATGAGAGAAACAAATTTACCAAATATATGAATTAGTAGGCGGTTTCCCGGCAAATTTATTATCATCATGTATTAGTCAAAACATATTCTTTCACATGATTGGTAATGAGAGCTTCCTTTTCATTTTTTGAAATTGGGGCGTTACCAATACTGGTCTTTACCTTTAACACGTACAGTTAATGCCTTTCTGACTATGAACAGACATAATAATGTACTCCTGCATGTACTCACAGTTCTAAGGCATTCATCAAAGACTGGTTCAGGTAGATGTGAGAAGCGTTGTCGTAATCTTTGTCGAACATCTTCCTCTACCAGAGCCATACTGACAAGTCAGAAAGGAAAAATAGAACATTTATTAAAGATTTAAAGGAAAAAATGCATACATACAATACATACTTGTGAGAAGCTATGTCATAACAAAAAATAGAATATTTGCTATACCTTTGAAGAAAATAGGCATGAAAATGACTGGGCTACATGAAGTAGGGACCCTAGAATGAGTTACACCCACCCAATATAGAAAAGTTAATTTGATAATTTGATGCAACAATATCTTACTTGCTCATTTATCAATGGATTTTGAAAGACAATATTTTCCCACACTACTTCACTGTGTTTCCTTGAATAATATTTTTTATTGAAATTACAGGTACACGTACATACACATCAGTTTATCAAATTATTATATGTTTATTTCATAAATAAAAATAAAAATATTGCAATGCAAAATCAATATAGAATTTGTAAATTCTTTACCATGTACATGTACGTGTATTAAAATCAACAATTCTTTGCCACACCGTGGATAATTCTAAGGGACTGTTACCCTGATATCATAATTAATACAGATTCAGATCAAATGGAAATCCTAGCACATCATAAAGCAGCTAAACTAATTATATTACAGCTGTTACATGTAAGTGTTATTAATCTCCATTATGAACAATATCCCAAGTCAATCACTCCATATACACAAGCCACATAACACACACAGTTTAATACACACGTACATGAATCCATATGCTGCAATACTTTTATGCAAGTGATGCTACATGTACATCACAACGTACATACATGTAGGCCCCTACTAGGCCTTGTGTATAAAAGTGCATACATGTAAATGTGTACTTACTAATACTCCACATACATAAATATTGTACATGTTTTGCTTATGATCTCTCGTTGATCACAGAGTATAATTATGGGGAAACAACAGTCACATGACCAAACTTGATATCACATGCTCATAAACTATATGGGCCAGTAAAGGTTGCACAAAGTCATAGTCAGAAATAGTTTGAACATGATGTACAACAAGTCAGCAATGTTCATGTACTACATGTATGTCAGTTGATGAATAATGTACATGTACATTGCAGGGCTACATGTATGATGTACATCATCATACTTTTAGGACAGATGTGTCCATTTATTAATACTGTACCACTTCTTTCTGACCTACCTAACCCATTTTGATCTGACCCACTTTGATCTGACCCACACTTTGATCTGACCCCCTTTTTTCCTGTTCATTTTCCACACAGAGGCAGTTTCATGAGACTTGGCTTTTTTGCTAGTGAATATTCATGACATTATGCAAATTAGCCCCTGGTCTGGCTCCTACTCCTAGTCCTATTCCTATGCAGACACAGATATTTAGGCCCCAGCAGGTCGATCCCTGGGGTGCAGAACGGCAGCTGTGGCTAGCAGTCGTGCAGTAACATAATAGCTGCGATCACCTTCGCTTAACTTGGGGGGGAAATCTACCGTTATCCCCTCAAAACATGGTCCTGAGAACAAGTATACGTCCGTTTCATAACATTTCAATATTACCAAATCGACATGCATACCTCAGAAATCACAAATCTGACTCATTTTTTAATTTTCTCGCTCAAAGTGTCATTTTCAGGAATTTATCATATTTTTGCACGACCAAAAGATGTGAATTGTGCAATTAATAATTTGCATGTCACGAATATTCACTAGAAAAAAAGCCAATCACAGAAACTGTCTCATGAAAATGCCTCTGTGTAGAAAATGAACAGGAAAAAAGGGGGTCAGATAAAAGGGGGTTAGATCCAAGTGGGTCGGGTAGGTCAAAAGGGAAGTGGTACAGTAAATGGAAACATCCTTGTAGGACACACAACACAAACAATATGTGTCAGGCCTATCATATAATTGCATGAATGTGTGATCAATAATTAGATGCCTTGCCCTTCAATACATGTACATGTAACAAATCATTTTGTCAACATTTTTATATTAGTACCTCATTACAAATGATCATCGCTTAATCTAATAATATTTTCGCTATGAAATATGAAATGTGGATGCACTATTTGTCGTTGTACTGGATAAATTACAACAATTATGGCTCATTAAGATATGAAGTAGACCATGGTTTTTCTTAGGTTTTCCTTACATGTAAATGAATGGCAACTGCGCGCAACAAAAGACTTGCATGTATTCACTGATCTCTTTATATTCAAAACAACAAGCGTAATTACTATTATACTTTACGTCATTTTCTAAAAAGTCACGGTTTTGCGCAACACATCTGAACGTGGTCTATTAAAAAAAAAACTTTGGATATTTCTGCCATTAATTTTTTGCTATTCATAACTATTAGGTAAAGAATAAACCACTCTATTGAAAAGATATACTGTATTACATTAATAAATATAAATACATGTACATGTATGTGGATGCTATCAAATCAAATTTCAAAAGCAATTTAGAATTAAAGAAAAGATTGGCTAGAGCCTAGAGGCCTATATTAAAACAGATTCTATGATTAATATATTTTTTTTCAATACAGACGTGGCACCAGAAATTAAGGAATTATTTAATTTTACGGACTATAAATATCCCGGCCCCGTCTTATAAACAATTGCTATTAATCGCAAGTTAGATGTTTTTGTGATTGATATCAATCACATCTCTATTTATTTATAGACGGGGGCCAGACGTACATGAACATGTACAGTACATGTATACAGTATGTGCATGTACATGTCCACGTAAGTTCTACATACATATCAACAATGTGCAGCTTACCACAGACTGCAAGTCTAGTCTGACACACCCGATCAAGTTCAATATCACACCTCCATAAGTATTAAAGTTCTCAAGAGAGCATTTGTACATAAACACTTCCCACTCGCCTTTACAAGCCAATAAAATGTGAAATATACAATACCACCATTCATCTCTGATAGGGGATTCCCCTATTGAACTCCCACACTGTCTGTACACCGAGGCCAACAAACTTGTTAGTACATGTACACGGTAATGTACATGTGACTGCACTCACTACCAACGCAATAGCAACAGGATCACTACTACACAAGTACATAGCTAGTCATGTGGACATGACCAGTATCACATGACTGACAAAATTCCCTTAGTGATATCAGTCAGAGTGCCACATGAAATCAGTAGCATGTACATATATTTCTTCAGCTCATATTCATGGCCATCCGGGATATGAATGTGTAATGCGTCTGCAGGCGTCTGGTTATTCTGCATTTTCTACAATTATTTTTTTTTCATTTTTTTTTCTTTTCTGTTTTTATTGTTATTTCTGAAAAATTAACAGAGTAAAAGCAGCAATATAATATATAATATCATCTTAAAACTACAAAACAGGCACCCGCTCATTGAAGTTGGTATCAGTGGAAAGAAAAATAAACAAGGATTCGATATATCTAATATTCAGAGTCTTATTCTCACTTTTTAATATGGAAAATGGCAACTTTAACCTAAAAAATTATACTTGCGTCTAGGTACATGTATGAACATACATTAGGGAAATTACGTTCATGTATACATACCGGTACATGTATTCACTGTTTTGAGGAGCACGGTCAAAACTATTGTCCAAGCTGATCTTAAAATGCTGGAGCGCTGTAATGGCAGCTAGGCTAAAGCCGGGGTAATAATAAAAGCACCTCGGAATAGAATTTCTAGATACACGGCGCTATACAATGTACATGTACATGTACATGTACATTGCCTATTATTATTATTATTATTAAAACTGTACTATACACCGAGACGGACAGGCATACACTGTAGCGCAGGCTCAAGATTACTGAGAGAGCTAAAATGAGATGAAGAATCGATTGTTCACACTGCCTAGACATGAACAAGAGAAAAATAAAACTGTGTTTGGGGGAGTTCTTTAATGTGTTATACTTTATAGGAATTGAGACTCCCTTTCAAAGATTTTTTTTTCTTATTTTTTTCTTTGTATTATTAAATAGAATGTACGAGGCATTCTAGAGCTTTTCCAAAGGTATTGTACATCGCTCACCAATCCCTTGTACTTTTTCACAGTCAAAAACATAAGGTAATTGAAATATAGGTTGTACGTACATGTACATAGTACCGTAGCTCTGTCTGCAGAAAAGGGAGAGTTTCTCAGCACATTTCATGTAACCTCTATACAAAAATGATTTTAAAAATCCCCAACACTAGATCTCCTTGGTAAATAACAAATACAATAAATTGTCTGGTTTCAATGTGGTTTGTTTCTAGGAAATCAGTAGTAGAGAGAGTGTGTATGTACTGTAGGTCCATGCATGGTAGCAGCTAGACAGACATTCAATAAAAGCCACAGGATTAATGTGGTTGTTGACATTCAGTCACTTGATCTAACAAACCTTACATCATACATGTATGATCATTTACACATCCCAAAAACCATTTCAAACAATTAGTTTTCAGGGCTCAGATGGTCTATATTTTTCCTCCGGACAGAAAAATTCTGAAGTTATTTCTGAAGTTCATACTAATGTATTGTGTTTCAAGCCAAATTTTTTTTTCATCAATGGAACAACTATGAGCAGCAAATCCTACCTAAGAATTTAAAACTGGAACAATTTCTTTCCAGGGATAAGTTCTATGTATTGCATTGTAAAAGAAAACTAGATGGAACTTCGACTGCGCGTAGTCAAAATGATGCCTTCGCCATAGAGCAATTCCACAAACCAAAAAAGAGGGAATTTTTCAAATTCATTTTAATTGTAATCCATCAACAGGTTCTCAGAATATCGTGATTACAAGCTTTTTTTCATATACATGTGTGACCCTTTTATCTTTGACCTCATGACCCTAAAAACATGTCTTGAGTTTGAAGGTAATCACGAGAACGGGACGTACAGACGTACGGACGGACGGACAACCCGAAAACTTAAGGACAAAAACAAGTACTTTCT
Source organism: Strongylocentrotus droebachiensis (assembly GCA_035222895.1). NCBI lineage: Eukaryota > Metazoa > Echinodermata > Echinoidea > Camarodonta > Strongylocentrotidae > Strongylocentrotus > Strongylocentrotus droebachiensis. Next base: position 119,207 of record JAVYIG010002117.1, read on the forward strand.
TTGTGAAGTTTATAACAAGTGTACATCCCATAGCGGTTTTTCAAAGCCAGGATTTTTATTAACAGAATAATGTCATCAATGCTGTAATGCCTGGACAGTCCATCCAATGACAATCGTTAACAAACTTGGCACAGATGAGGCTCAGGATTCTAGCTTTTCTGATCACGATCTGATCATTTTGAGGAAATGTATGAAAATACAATGGAAAATCTTATTCATAATTCTACACATTCCATAAATTTTGTTGCATAAAAAATGTGAAAAGTTGACATTTTTTAATCATATGTCCTCCACACTTGAACAGCTTGCACTTGTTGCTTTAGTGGTATCGGAAATGAGAACAAGCTAAAAATAGTGGCCTTGGTGGGACATAGTGCAAAAGGACTTCCTCCATGCCATGGCATTCCGAGAACTGAAACTTCAAATTCCTTAATTATGCATCAATTTAGTATCTACTTCAAATGTGTAACATGTTTTACTAGTAAGGCTGTGCATAACCCGTGTAATGAGGTACTCGAGTACACTCCCAGGCTTACAGGCGAATACTCAAATACTCGGACGCCATGTTGTTTTTTGTGTGTGTTTTTTGCCACCACCATACTGTACATACATGTACTACGGTAGAAGTATCCCAGGTCCGTCTTCGAAAACTCCCGCAATTTTACTTCGATTTGCAGTTGAAGGCGCCGATTTAATAATAATAATAGTAAACAATGCTGTTTTTAAAACCAAAGATGACAGACTGCTTTTCCTCCGAGTCCAAACAGAAATCCGGACATTTGGTCCCAGTTTCTGAGTGGCGAGTTGACAGTGATTGTGCTGGGAAACATTTTTACCCATGGTACCACCATGCCGGCGCTCTCCCCGCCGGGCACAGGTAAGCGTCGGCCTGGACAGTGCCAGGTGCCAGTGACCCGCAATTTTTTTTATAAAACAAAAATTCCTGTTTTGAAGCTCAGAATGCATTAGTGTCATATACATGTACATGTATGCACTGCAATTGGTTAAGTCTCAATGAGCCGCATACCGGTAATGAACTCGACAAGTCTCATTCAATATTGTGAATTAGCATGCAGTGCATATTCACTAATGCACTCGTAAACATCAATTGTCTGAATATTATTTTGTATCACGCATGTAAGCAAAACAAATTTCCGTACATGTATGTTATGGATAAGTGTTGAATTGAATCTCCATCATGCAAACTTACTCAATAAGATTCCATAGGACTTTCTACAGTGTATTCTGTTACAACCAAAACTTGCAAATTTTCCTTAATTATGCACAAATTTCCTTTTGACTTTCAATGTATAACTAATTTTGCAAAAAATAGTTTTTCACAAGATTGCAGACCAGGGCCCTCTTTCATGGGCACAAAAAGTTTCTTGATTACGATTCAACTCTGTGTGGATGAGGGTAATGTATTTGGCATGGAAGAAACCACAAATGAACTGGCCTCGCCCATTTCTTAGAAAATTCAACCGCACCAGGACGCTTTGGGTGCTATAATCTTTATCAGAAAGGCTTTTACAATATTGACGCTACTGGGGCTGGGATTTGGGGTATCATTTCAATTCTGGTATACGAAAATAACTGCTAGATCTACTCCTACTGTTATTAGTAACTGTTATCAATAAAAAAAGGTACTGAAATCCTTATATTTGATTGGCTATTGGCAGATTTGTCATAGATCTGTTGCAATTGCTGTTGATCATCAAATGAAAAATCAAATTTTCAAGTCAAACCTGAGTTCTCCAAAACCCTTAAAGCCTCTGGCCTAATTTTGATTCACTGCGTTAGTAAACAAAGAATGACAAATATGTTAATAAACAAATGATGCCAATTGCCTTTGAGGTCACAAAGAACAATAGACAAAATTAATGACCTAGAACCCTGACCCCCCCGCCCCCAGAAAAAGTATGTACAGTTTGTACATGTACAATGTCCATGTACATACATTGTATGAATTGTACGGCTTTTTAATAAAGAAAATTTACACATCATTTATTCAGAGCCAAAAGAGCCTTAAACTCTGTGTTCTGGCTCAAAACAAACAACTATTAAAGCAATTTGATGCAATGTACATTAGGCCATGTAAAATTGATTTCATGTTGATCGTCCCCGCCCGCTTCCATTTTGGGGGCCGCCTCCTATTTTTTGTTATTTGTTATTTTTTTTTTTTTTTTTTTTTTTTTTGAAAGAAAAAAAACATGAAAAACACTGCTAAAATGGCTCTATTTCTGATTTTAAAAAAAAAAAATTGTCGGCGGCCATCTTGAAAAAAAATAGCCTCGACTGTCAGGGAAAATGTACCGAGCGGCCATTTTGAGCGGCCATTTTGAAATATCAAATATCAAATAACATGGTACACCCTCCTCCTCTTTTTCAAAAAATCCGGACGATCAACATGTAATCAATTTTACATGGCCTTACATGTAGTAGGCTCTGAAGGGTACAGTAGTATCCTGTAGGGTGATTCCAAGCAATATGTCACATTTTACCTGTACATGTACGACACTTATCCACTATTTCATCCAAAAATTGTTCTTTCTGGCCCCCGTCTTATAAAGAGTTGATATCAATCGCAACTACATTGAGATACATGTAGGAGACTGCAAACTTGCTTTTCAGGGAACATTTTTATCTGATGTTCTTCCTGCATAATAACAATGATAACGCTTTACAAATTATTTTCACCTCTTCCCAGAACTCAACCTTCTCTTTAAAGTACAGTGTATGAATCTTAAACAGTAAAACAAATCTCAGACATGCTATTCAAAGCTCATTTTATCCATCTTATCCATTTTTTTTTTTTAATGCAATGATAATGAAAATAAAATTCAGCCCAACTCAGATGGTAGTGCATGTAAAAGAAAGTTTTCTCATAGTTGTCACTCGAAACAGTGAGGTATCATCATTGAAAGGCTGATTTCAGACAACTAAAATTAATTTCTTTTTAATATTGGAAGTTCACTTTTTGTTTACAGATAAAATATCTGAAAGAACCACAACCACATCGCAAAACAATTTTGGTTGGTTGTTCCCCTTCAAATGATCATTCACATCACCCATATCACCATACAATGGACAAAATGTACTTCCTGTTCCTGTGCATTTGTGGTACATACATACAGTACATGTAAATTGCAATAATCAATCATAGCGTAGATTACAGATACTGTAGATACATACATGTAGATGGATAGATAGATGGATAAATAGATGGATAATTAAAGTGTAGATTACAATTTACACTGTGCACGTACCAGTATCTTGTGTACAGTTTATGTACATGTATTTTGTATGACACTTCCTGTTTATAATAGGCTACCCTTAAATATTACCTCTGTACTTACATGTATAACGTTACATACATGAATGTAGATAAAGTTTGTCTTCCAGGACACAAACACAAGTTCGAAGCACACCTTGTGTTAAAACATGGTGACAGTTGTGTTCAAGAGATATTGCAAACGTAAATTTTAGTATTTTTAAACATGTTTGAGATCACCGATAAAAATAAAAGAACAAAATGAAAATGAAAAAACAGAAGGACAGTTTAGGTACACTGTAGAACCTCATTTGTGCCAAAATCAGGGTTTCTGAAATCTTATAGGAGATATTAGAATCTGACTTTGCCCCCCCCCCCCCCCCTAAAAAAGGAGAGGTACAGTATCTATTCTTAATGACATGAAACTTTGATAAAGTTTTCCATTCAAATATTTTTTTCAATCTGTGTACCGGTATCATGTTCCAGATTCTGAAAGCACCCTTCAACGTTTTAGATATCAGTTTGTGAAGTGGAACAAAATGTACTTCCTCCTGAACAGACTGTTAAGGTGAAGGATGCCCGCAGAGTTGAATATCATATCCTGTTTCATGTTAATAATAAATGATAATTACCCCTTAGCTTATTATAATGACAGTTGCTACTCACAAAAGGCATTTAATTAACTGCAGTAATACAGGGCTTCAATGGGTTCAATATTTGTTATGTCTACATGTAGGTTAACTTTGAGATCTTTTGTTGCTGTTGTATTTGGTTATTTTGTTTACTTGTGATTTTGTTTCGTTATATTGTGGGGAAAGGGGTTTCTGAAGAAAAGAAAAACATGAAAGAAATCGCAATAATGATAATGAATGTACAACGGTGACCAGCAACAACCCTAAAGCATGCTAAATGTTTGTCTGAGAAAGCAACAACTATCATCTTGGTTTGTGGTTTGTTTGGTGTACCTGATTGCTAAGAAAGTATGTTTGTGCTTGTACATGTAAGTAAGCAACCAGGGGACAGACGGCTTTAAGTCCTTTCCGAGGGACTTGGTAACAAGGATTAATACCTTACCCAGGGGGACTGGTGCATCCACTTGGTTTCGAACCCAGGACCTCCTGGTTACGAGACCACTGCTCTACCACTGAGCCATCACATGTGACATGCAAAACAGGTTAATGCAATTATTTTTAACTAAGGTCTGGGGATAGAAGCATCCATAAATCTTAATACATTTCACTGCCCTAAATTTATCGCAACTGTGTATAACAGGTAGGAGTTGAGATAAATTTCAAGTTGAGATTTATGTGAATCAATCGCAACTATTTATAAGACAGGGCCCCAGGGCCTAACATGTTGATTCTATTCATCAACTGGTCTATTGAAGATTACCAAAGTTTGGTGCTGTATTATTATTTAAATAATTTAATTTGAAACCAGGTACAGTACGTGATCATTCATTTCTTTAAAGGAGGTTTGGATATGGAAAGATATAAGAACGTGGAAGACTTGGCTGGCAGAAAGGAAAATGACAGAAAACATTGAAAGAACATGTTGTTGTACAGTATGTGCTCAGTATGCAGTGTTTTGACTTTTGAGGCAATGGAGGCACTAGACTAGACATTTTGCGTCACCCCAATCCCAATGCATCACTCTGAAACTTGTCATGTAACACTTACACACCTACGAGCACGTACATGTACATGTACATATATGATCATAATTTGTGCGAGCGAGCGAGCAAAAAATGTCACCCTAGATATTAAATGTTTAATAGAACTAAATTTTTATTTTTAGAGGGTTTTTTTTTTTTTCCGGCGCTCTGCGGGTGTACAGTGCATACATGTATGTAGGGGTCCCGATCCGCGCGTTGGCAATGCGAAAAATGGATTACACGTAATATGGGTTATCCGTCTTCCCCAAGGATTTATTGTTCATAACGTGAAAGTCTCTGTACAAAGTAAGCGTGAAATGCATCAAAGGAGCATCATTGCAGAATCCGTTTTTTCCATCGACAACGCGCGGATCGGAAATAAGAATTGTCTACAGAAATCTGGACGATCCTTATTTTTTAGGACGTGTCTGTCCATGTTAACAAAGACGATCCTCGTTTAAGCGGGCGATCCTTATTCTCGGACCAGCGCCCCTACTGCTACAGCAGTAAAGGCCAGATTCACAGATTCAAAGCCAGTGGACTTCATTCATGGGTATTTTATTTGTAGGCCTACATGTATGGTGGTGTGACCAAAGTTCGCGCGTGACCTAAGTTCGCTATCTCAAAAAATCAGTAAGATTTCGAAAATCTGATATCACCAATGGAAAGAGGAACATGAAACTACTCGAACATGAAATTTTCTTTGGAATTGGGTACGAAATTGTGAAGATATAGACAAAAGATCAGTACATTTTGCCATCTTTTGCGTCCGTTCCGAAAAATTATCAATTTACCGATAAGGGTCAGAAAATCTTCAATTTGAGAGCATATTTCCTCAAAATTGTAAGTAAAAAGTGGTACCAACTGATTGTATGATATATTGCCTTGCAAATTATGATATTACCTTATTTTTGATGGATCACATTTTTTGATAAATCAACTGTAAATCCCCGTGCGTGAAGTTAGGTCTCGTTCTTTTTATGACTTTTTTAGATGCAGCGCGCACGCACGATCGAACATCGAATTTTTAGATCGCGATATCTCCGAAATCCTTCGACGATAAATTTTGTAGTTCCATCAATCTTATCTGTAGATAAAAAACTTTGCCGTCCATTTGGTAATAATTTAAATAAATAAATTTGTGTAGAATATGAGACATCATAGATCGAATATCACATTTTGTAAGCTGTTCTAAAATGTCCGCGAACTTTGGTCACCCCTTCATATGTCACGAACTTTTCAAAACATTCCACTGAAAACCTTAAATCTGTACTGTAGTACGAAGAAATGTCTGGTTAATGGTCAACGCATCACACATATAGACCCCTACTAGTATGTACATGTAGATCTAGGCCTAGATCTAGGCCTACATGATAAAAAAAAAAGTTGGCCTTGCTCGACTATCTAGATCTAGATCTAGTCTAGTCGACAATGAATGTGGGGTTGCAAAATGCCAAATTAGTGTGCTGATCAGTTCCTCGCACGTGCATGCTAGCACATTTGCTATACCTTGTCCTTGTATAGGAATGACCTGATAATGATATTAGCAAAATGAAATTTAGCATTCTGCATCACCAAATGTCAGTTTTATTAAACAATTCCCCACACCAATTACCAGACGGTTACAATCGAAATCTTCTGGGCTAGCTAGTTGTGCAGTGTAGCCCTAGCCTAGCACACACAAAACAACTCACGACTCAGTCAATTCAAACGCCCAATTTTTTTTCCACCATCACTCAAATTCAATCATCGACAGATATTAATTCATTAAAATTTCAAATTATAGTTGATTCCCTTGGACTACTTACATCGTAGAAAGGTTCCGACTCCTTTAAGGCGCGATAGAGCCATTCTCTTGGATATTTCAATAATCTTTAGAAGTTAATCCCATATTCTACTTGTCTGTCTCTCGCTCGGTCGAGTCTCGACGGTACGATCGACCATATAAACACGTAAATATGTGGAAGCACTAGAACATCCAATAAGACGTGCTACCGTAGTACGATCTATAAGGAGTGGTAACAGCGGTAAGTTGATTTCTACGTTGTGTGGCTGCAATTTGGCATATAGAATTCACGCATGACTAAAGACCTTTGACCAAGGGACTTTTCTAACTAGGAATTGGTAGCAAGGATACCACAAGATGGCATCCTTCTAATTAATCTAAAAGTTCCTGAATTCGTTCTATCTTCTAATTATACAATCTCAGTTTAATACATATGATTACTAATTGTATGCATACTTCTTGAGGATAGATCTCCCTTGACAAATGACAATTCAAAAGCTTGTCAGAGGCTTGTCCGACATAGCAACATTTATATAGAGAGATGCCCGTATATAATTATTAGCAGAACGTTACCAGCGGTTTTAGAGAGAAAATCTTTTTTTTTTAAAGTCCACCCTGATAATTCTTTATAAAGAAAAGCAGAAAACTAGAAAAAATTATTGAAAGTTTGAGCAATATCCGATTATAAATAGGAAAGTTGTAATTTTGGGTAACACAAATTGTCAACAGTGTCAACTGCCAAGTATTTTGCGAGGTCCTCTCCAATTTGCTCTGTACACAAAATTTCAGAAACTATTAACTTTCATTTTCTTTTTTAATAATGACGGAATATCTTTGTTTCATATTATAGTTGCAGAGCTACCAAGTGTCACCCCACTAAGGGCCTTAAGGTGGGCCCCTGGATACTCATCTGGCCGTAATTTAATGCCTAACTGAACCCCTAAACTTCTGGGGGCTCCGCCGTTTTTCAACCAGAGTGCCGCACGAGTATTTTAGTTATATATTTAAGATAAATTATGGAATAATGTCAACTCCGTGGAAACAAAGTATCAGAAACCGCAAGATCTCCAAATACAGATTAATTGGGGTACGGCAACGATAAGGAAATAACATTTCTGCCACGGGAGGGGGAGGGGTACTAGCCCCCCCCCCCCCCCCCCCACTCACTCAGTGTTACTAGGGTACGCATAATGCATGTTCCCTACTTTTGAAAACACCCCCAAGTCCGGTGTGTAAAGTCAATACGGGCCGGATTTCTGTGTACTATATACGAGCCGGAAAGTGCGTGAAAAGTACCCCTTTACCGGACATTTTGGTAACACGCATAGTATCCCTCCGTTCACGAAGTGGGGGGGGGGGGGGGGGGGTACTAGCCTAATACGGTGTACTCCGATGTGCCGCAAAAAAAGTCCTTAAACATGGGGTTTGATTTGTGCTGCAAATTACCTAAAAGAGCCCCCCACTTTTCAGATCTTGGCCTTAAACATTGGTTTCTATTCTTCAGGATAATATCTCACCCATAATCTCGCTAAAGACAAAATTCCAGATGCAAAATCCCGCAAAAATAATTGAAATCATTACGCTTTTTCATATATGGTCCTCGCCGATGGTCGCACAGATTTAAAAATTCACTGCCTATCATTAATTTGAGCTCCGCTAGCTTTTGACTAATTTATAAACGGGTAATCCCCCGCCCCCCCCCCCCCCCCCCTCTCCCCCCTCCTCGAGCGTACGCAAAACAAATCTGTGTAAGCAATAAACGAAGGAAAATCATTCATGCAAATGGAATATAGCAAAACATTAAACGTGGGTTGCGTTTTGAATAGAAGTCCCAAATAGTGGGTACCATTTTTCTGCCAAAATGACCCTTAAAAATGGATGTGGGTTTAGACACTTCAGCCGCACACCCAGAACGCAGAAATAAAAACAAAACAAACAAACAGCGAGGTCCATAAATATCCCAATAATGATACAAACTGTTGGAGGTGGTGATTTAAGCACTTGGGCAGTAGGCCTATTCTCAAATGAAGTATAGGCCTACATGAACATATTGTTGCCTTAATTATATATTTTTTTCTCGCAATTACCAAATTCATTTTCAACAGCTGGTGTGTCACGGTCTCATCGGCTTCGTATCCCGATAGCGCCCACAGACTTTCTTCGTTCATCTTGACTTTTCCCCCCTTTTTTTGTTTACCTTTTAAAAAATAATGTTTAACTTTATTTTGTAATACATTTATTAACTTATGTATTCTTTGATTCATATAATGGTGATGGTGTTGAATATGAAGATAACAATGATAATGTAGATGATGAGGATGAGGATGAGGATGAGGATGAGGATGATTTTTATCTATAAAAAAAAATCTCCCTGAAGTATATAAAGTATTTCAAAACAAATTTATAGACCAAAAAGTTATGCCCCATTTTGGTTTTGTTCAACTTGAACTTGTATTCTAATGTACTACCCCCATCTACGTTCATTTACTTCGTAATAAAAGTCGATATTATTTTTCTCCATCCGTCTTCAGCGGCAGCAGGTTTATTCCAAATCAAATCAAAGAGTAACGAGTGATGTTACCAAAAAGTAATGCGACTAGGAGCATTGGAGCAAACATACGACATGGCCAAGGACCAACTGCCAACCATTTAATGTCGAGATATAGACATATGGTGCTTATCAATTTAGTGATTGAATCTGATATAATATAGATCTATTTCTGAGATTTTAGCAAGACTTGGTCTGAAGTTAACTTCGTTTCTCCCTCCACTCATCTTTTCGCGTCTGCTTCTTTTCTGGTAGAACAGCTCGGGAGAATAATTTGCTCTGAAATAATTTGGCATAGGAAAGTTCTGATTGTGATCAGTAGCAGATCTTGAGGGGGATTGGGGCTCAACACAATCTCCAGTTTTTTTTTTGTCAAGCCCACCCCCCCCCCCAAAAAAAAGGCTGTCTTTGAGTGTCATGTTGTGTAAAACGGACCCGCCCCTCCCCCCCCCCCCCCCGAAAAAAAAAAAAATCAAATTACGCATATGTGCGCATGCGTGTAGCTCCGTGTTAATTAATTTGGCCCTCGACCTCCGGCCTGCTCTCGAAATAAATGGTGCAACACTCAATTTGTGTTTTACAGCTGCTAATTCTTGTGACGTTGGAGAGCTGAGAGCGAGAGGAAGATGGGTTTTACTTATCTATAAACGGTAACTAATTTAAATCACTTATATAGGAGAGATAGATTGAAGTTAACGAAAGACTGTTGCATTGTTGGATACAATTCTAAGATTCGCTCTCCAGTCTCTGAGCTCTGTGCATGTGTCACTGACAGACGGCTGAGATGAGCGCTTCATGCTCGGCTTCAGCGGCCTGACCCGGCCCGCGCCGCAGCGCCGCTCCTACTCCTAGACCAGTCTTACACATAACCAGTTCGGTGTGTTTACATCTACCGTAGATCGGATTTGAATCAACCGCAGAGGTCAGCGACAAGCTTTATTCGTTAGATATTACTACTAACTTTAGTCTATGTTATAGTTTATATAGTTTTCTTAAGTTCTTTCTATCTTAATTCTTAGAAATAAAGTAACTTTACTAGATCTAACGTTAGATCTAGATTAGTTTGATGCCTGGTGCATGGATGATGGTGTTGACTGTTGTGTGTGTCGGAGAGGCGGCCGCGGAGGATCGACCGGACGCTCGCTCAACAAGTTTGCGAGTACTAAACTTAATGTTAAGCAAAGGCAAAGTCAAAGGCAAAACTGTCACTATCGCCAATGGCAATGCCATGGATTTAACTTAAAATTGGTTAACCAAGTCTATCCATCATTCATAATATTTGTCATCTGGTCATTCATGATATTGTCAACAGAATTCTTAAAATAATTTATAAATATTGCATGTAATTATTGTAAACTTCTTCACTTAAATCACCTGTCCATATAAGTTATAGACCTAACCATGATAACCAACCTGTCCAGACGCAGATTGACATTTCTAACCTACCATTGCCCATAACATGACATAGGGTCTAGTCTATCTAACTTGGACCTAGTTGACCTCAGTCTTTGAATCTAGATAGATCTAGATCTGTTTTATTTAGTCAGTCTGATTTTTTGATTTTTTTTTTTATACTAGTTATAACGACGGTCAATATTATTTGTTCAGGACATTTGAACTTATTTATACCAAGTAAAGACAAAAGTAAACCTTGGGTTGCGTGAACAATTATTTGTATCACTGTTGATTGATTAAGACTAGACTAGACCTCCACATCACAAAGTGCAAAACACAAGTATTCGTTGGCTGAAATATTTTAACTCCTGAAGTATATTGTAAATTTTAGCAAGTTGAATAGATTTGTGGACCAGTCTACATATAACTCAATTTTTGGTTTACCTTTGCTTGAAATTTTCTCATCTGAATCAGTGCTCCCTGACATAGAAGATGTCTACTTCTGAGAAGCATCCTCAATTGACCTGCCAAGAATTAAGTAAGCAATGCAACGATGTTGATTCCAGTTCTGTACAGCTACGCAGTCGCTTGAAACGCCGAAGTCTTTGTAAGAACGCGTCTTATGGTTCATATCAGCCAAGCATGTACAGAAAGGTATGGGGGGTACAAAGACCCAAGGTCTGCATAGAAAGCTGCATTTATAATTTTATATGCAATTTTGTATGCAAGAGGCTTTCTGCTGATGTGCTAAAATCTGTTTTCCCTTTTTTTTTCTTTTTTTTTTTTTTTTGGGGGGGGGGGGGGGGTTCGCTCGCTATTCATAAGGACCGCTATTCATAACGACCACTACCCATGACGCTATTTATATTTTAAGAAAAGGGTCTTTATTTATAAGGGTCATTGTTCATAAGGACCACTATTCATAACGAAGAAGAGGGTTGCTATTCATAATACAAAATCAGGGTACTTATTCATAGTGGTTCCTATTCATAATGCAAGAAGAATGAATAGCGAATAGAATATAAATACTTGAATAGCAACCCTCATTTTGTATTATGAATAGCGGTCCGTATGAGTAGTGACCCCCAATATAAATCATTTATAGCGCCCCTTCTTCTTTATGAATAGTGACCCCCTTTCTATTTTATGAATAGTGGTTTTTCATGTATAATCTTTTCAATGGTAAAAACTACATAAGAATAGAAAATATCTTTCATATTCAGCTCTTACTAAATAATACAGTCAAACTTGCTTTAGTGACCACCTGTCTACAAAGACCACATTTCCTTAAAAATTATTCTCATTGAAACATGTACTAAAAGAACCTGTCTACAAAAAACACTTTTTGTTTTGCCCTTGGGCGGTCACTATAGACAGGTTTGACTGTAGTAGGAATACTTTTTTCTGCAGATATACACACAAAGTTATTTTTGTGGTAAAGTAGAGGTTCAAGCAACATCTTTAGCCCAAATATTCATCTTTAATAAGTAATTTTTGACTTTTCATTGGTGTTAGAATTCCAGGATCTATGTCCTAACACCACCATTCTCATCTTAACTTAATATGAATCTAATCAATATTGTTTAATTTTCGGATTTGACATTCTTCTAGGTTTCAGTTGGAAGTGTTTCACAAAGTCTAGATCAGCATTCAGAAAGTGAGCCAACAGGAACGAGGTTTTATCACAGTAGGCTCGAAGAACTCTCAAAAGAATTGGAGACGCTAGATGATCATTTCATTGATAATGATGACGACAGTGATGATGATCAGGAAGAGGTGAAATACTTGCATCCATATTTTTTAGATTTCATAAGATTTAGATTATTAGTAATCAAGTAAGACTTTGAAGGAAAATCGAAGCCAAAGAAATTGTATGTTATCATTGTCCTCGAACAGCTAGGTAACTTCTCTTCTCTTCTTTTTTTAATTTATAATTTCTTCTGATCTGCCTATAATTGTCAACAAATTTAAAACCATTGCCAATTACTTTGTTACTTCTATTTTTTTTAATAGAAGCATAAAACAACAACAACACCAATAAACAAGAATTAGAAAACCAATCACAAAAATGTTTGTTCACTATTATTGTATTTTGAAATGCTCAGCTATGAAGCTTCTGCAAATTCGTTAAAACCGTCAGGCCTCTGTAATCTCTACCTGATGCTGAGAACATTGTGGGTAGAAAGCCCTCTCTTGTCAATATCTATGTAGTTGGTCTGCAAATAATTTATTGTGAAACTCAAATGTAAATCGTCTACCTCAGGCTCAGGGTCAGTCAAGGAAAACAGTTGAGGAACCCCTGGTCTACAAAGAAGGCATTTCAAATTCTTTCAATTAACATCTTACTGAGTTCATATTAAATACAGCATCCATTTCAGATTTAACCTGTGTCATAAAATCTAATCTGTGGCGTTTTTGTATAATTATGTGATGCAGTAATGGTTCAGAAAGAGTGTCGGTTTAGATAGGGTTTGGAAGTGTACCATAATTGTATGATGTTTTGTTTGACAGGAGTGGGACAACTGCCAGAGAGGAGGAGCCCACATCTCTGCATACAGGTGGCTACCAAATAGTGAGGAAAGCAATGATGACCATCTCCATGAGCCACAAGACTTCTTGGATGATATCGGTATGTCTTAAGTTATCTAGCTTCTATTTCATTTCATTTTTTAATTTCATTTATTTTCATATTTCTCATGTTACATATACATTTCAAAATAAAGTACAAGTTTCTTTGTTTGTGATGAAATAACAATCAATGATACACAATAAATAACATAAAGATAAGTGGTCAATATGGAGTACTGATTTAACTGAAAGAAATATGATGGGACCTACATGAAAGCAAGCTTGTACAGCTCAGTTTAGGCCCAGGTGAAACACATGCTCCAGCAACAGTTGTTCCACGCTCTATTTCATATCAAATTTATGTTGGTCTTTTTCCTTCTCATCTTTCTTTATGGCTACTCTTGCGTGCCTATACAATGTACATGCGTAAATGGCCCATAATTCATTTCAAAAATGCTTCTGAGATTTTTTTTATTTTAAATCTCTGTAGGGATTTCTTATCCATCGCTTTTCCCTAGCTGTCTTACATAATTATTCAGCTCTCTCTCTCTGTTTCTCTCTCTCATCCTATTCCTAGTTTTAATTTCTCCTCTATCTCTTCTCCTTACTTATTGTCTTGTAATCCCTCCTATCCCCTCTCTCTCTCTCTCTCTCTCTCTCTCTCTCTCCCTCCCCCCTCTCTCTCTCTCCCTCTCCCTCCTCTCTCTCCTTCTTGCTCTGTAAGTCTAGTCGATGCTTGACCTTCTAATATCAATGATCATATAGTCTTATTAATACAAATTTTAACCATAATTAGCTTCTTTTTTTCTTAAGGAGAAATTGATTGATCCTAAGTATGGCTTCTTCCACATCTTCAGTAGATTAACAATGAAGGGCAACATAATGAAGCTTGGAGTAAAATATTTCTTCAGGGGAGTGTCCGTCATTTGCAAAGTTCTGATCTTGTGGTTTACTGTGTCGTGACAGATCAGGAATATATGAAACCTTTTAAGCAAAAGATGAACATTTTTAATAAACTTTTCTTGCTTTAAAAGTAACAATGAATGGCTTCTATTCTGTAATGACCTCTGTGTATTAATAAAGCATTCTTTGCATTGAGAACAATGAGAGTGAGTGTCAAATTGCCTGAATCCATTTACTCTCTACTTTTTAGCTATAATGTTTGAAGAGTTGAGCACACATATGGAACTGCTTTGCTATTATTAAAGGTACTATGTCCCTTTTGCAGCCAACCTCAAATGCTGTAGAACTATGCAGGAATTATGAATATGTCATGTAAGTCCTATTTGTGAAATTTAAACGTTAGCAGTGTCCTCGTATTCAAATTATGCAAGGAAACCCGTTTACTTGCTAGTCTTCACTGTCAGACACTATTGAGTGACTGACTGGCTTTTTTTTCTTTGGTAATAACATACATGAAAAGAGTTGTAGGGTACTTAAGCATTTTGTCTACATCAATAACCCACTTCTTGTGATGGCCAAGATTAAACTGATTGAATCTTTGCGCAGCATAAAACGTATGACCATTCGGTACAATTGTCTGAAAATCAAGACTATTACTTTTGGGCTCTATAGCCCTAAAGTCGATTTGACAACTAATAGACATTATTTTCCCACTTGAAGACATTTTCAAGCCCCACCTTTTTTAGGGAAGTTCTAAATTAGTATTATCTTTCAAATGCAGTTGGAATTTAACTTTTTCATTTTTTGGCCTGCAAATGGGACATAGTACCTTTAAAGGTGCATAGTAACATTGTTCAGATGAGAGAAAATGGTGCTAGGGTAGAGACTTCAATGCTACTAGATGTACAATTAAAGATTATCTGAAAGTTTGATTGAAAACAGACCATTATTAATGATAAAAATTTGGAAAAAATGATCTGATCGATTCCTTAATTCTCCCAACCATATTATTACAATTTAATTACATTTGAGGTGAATGAAAATCGTCATAAAGCAATGAATTGGCTCTATATACCACTCCAGACATTTAAGTGTTGAAAGATTTTGAAAACCCTGTTTTATGTCTTATTCTCATGGAAAAACGGTTGGGGAAAATTAAAAAATGGTTGGGAGAATTTACTGTTAGAGGGTGTTGCGCAGTGACGCCATCAAAGAAAACCACAAATATCTTTGTGGTTTGAGAATTTGTTCAGGATTTTTTGCATGTTAAAGGGGTTAGTACAGTAGAAGAAATATAATAAGTTACATTTCATACAGAAATTAAACAGTTTTTTCAACAACCTTCAATAATGTTATCGAGTCACTTTAAAGATATTGTATGAAACCTTCTTGTATTTGGTTGATCGACCATGTAAGACTTGAAATGAAATTCAAAAATCCAACAAACCAATACCGTATTGTCTAGTGATTCCAGTTTAAATCGTCCATCGATCGACACCAATGTCATTTTGGAACACATCATACATTTGCCACTCTTTCCTAGATGTATGAATGTGTCCCTGGGAGCAGGGTAGTATCTCGGTCACGTCGATCAGACTGACACCAGACCGACTACAGATCAAATGCACTATTACATTAGCCCTAAAGGCCAAAACTTGTCAGTTTGGAGTATATCTCGAGTCAGTTTAGCTGCATGACTAAGGAATCAGTAGTTATAATCAATGCTGATGTACATCATATCTATTCTCAGTCAGTGTTTTATAGGCATCATTTAACAATGTTAAATCGGAGATGCATGGCCATACATATTATCAGTGTCTTTAATGGTGTAATATTGAAGCCCTAAAAAAATTGCGCCTCAAAATTATCATGATGTGCCTCAAAAAAGTAAAAATCTTTGAGTGACCGGTTTTATCATACTCTTTTTTCCCAATAGACTGTAGTGTTATATCTTGATAATCAGACAGGTGATTGGCTTGTAAAAGTCAATGGATTCATGTATGACAGAAAGGTTTATAATTATGATTGCAGCATGAGCTAATTCCAGGATTTTTCTTAGAATCTGAGGCAAAGTTACCCAAATCAATTCAGTTCATATTATGTAAATAATGATTTTTAAAATGTCATTCGAAAAGGTCAGGTGGATGATGAGATAAAAGTGTTCCATTCCAGTCCAAACTCCATGATCAGAACCATCTATACACAGAGTTTGGCCAACCCGATTCAAGTTGGACACAATATATGTTGTGACCCAGTGACTACCAAGTTGGCCAAACTCTGTGTATCGATGGTTATCCATGATTAGTCAACAGCGCCGCCAGTGCTGAGATCGAGCCATGCTGCAGACCTGCCAACCAGTACGATTTAGTCGTATTTAGTAAGATTTTAGAAGCAAATACGACAGTACGATTTTCCTCATTAAAATACGATTTTCAAAAAACAAAAAAAATGATTTTTTTTTTTTTTTTTTTTTTTTTTTTTTAAATAATTTTTGTTGATGTTGGTATTTTGTGTGTGTGTGTGTGCCATTTTCAATGGCAAAATGCCCATTCTGTCCTATTAAGCATCTCACATCGGCAATTTGGGGATGTTCATTGGTTCATCGAACACACCAGTCGTGACAAAATCATGCATATTCAACCAATGATCCATACAAAAAATTTGTCCTGTATGTAGGAACTGTAAGAGGCATTGATCCGCGTAACAGTCCATGTTTATTTTTAAGAATACAACTTTTGTCAGCAAAATACAACTTTTGGGATTAAAGAATACAGTTTTTGAACTCCAGAGGTTGGCAGGTCTGCATGCTGGAACCAAGAATTATTGGAATCCTTCTCAAAGATGATCCCTTCAAACATGGTTTTTTATCTTAAAGCCTGTCTGCACTAGTTTGGCCAGGGGTGATTAGACCTCCCTGCAAGGTCACTGACGGGTGGTTATCTCATCAAATAAGATCTCAATTAACACAAGAAAAAGAGGATCATGGGGGACCAACAGGCACTGATTAGGTATTGTTGCTATATAGAGGGCACAAGTAGCTATAAGTAGTGCATGCAGTGGGGCTTTAAATGTTGTTTTTATTATCACTTACAGGGTCGACTCTTCATAGTCAGGTTGATGACGAGATTGAAGTCTTTCGTTCTAGTCTCCACTCCATGATTAGTCAACAGCACCATCGGTGCAGGGAGCTATGGAATCAAGAGCTAGAGGAATCCTTCTCCAAGATGATCCCTTCACATATGGTTTCTGATGAACAGGTTAGAATAGTGGTGGAGGTGAGGGGGACTTGACCAGCCTGTGCCTCCTCCCTAAAAAAAACCTACGTTTGCCTCCCCCCCCCCAAAAAAAAAAAAAGTGCCCCCTTTCAACTTTTTAACCCAAAGGCCAACCAAAAAATGAAATCTATTCAGAATCTGGAATGTCTATTATAGTACCGTACATTTGCAATGAATTTTATTTCCTATGCAACAATATATGTTTTCAGTTTTAAAATAGTTTACAAAATATTTTGTAATGTATGCATTAATTCATTCAGTGATTCTGCTTGTAAATGGTTGTGTAATGAAAAAGTAGAATGATATGATTCTCAACTTACTCAATCTTCACCCCTGCTTATGCTTTTTCCATAGTTCTTCTTCAAAATTGTGTGCTTCTACTACTTCTTTTTTATTATCATAAAACTCATACTGTGTTTTACTCCTTCATTCCTTTCTTTTCGTTTCTTTCTTACTTGTCTTTTTCCACTCCCTTCTTCTTTTTTCTCTTTCTGATTTTTTCTAATTCTACTCTCGTTTTTTCTCTTTAATTTTTATTTTTCTTCCTCTTCACAAAAAATCTCTCTCTCTCTCTCTCTCTCTCTCTCTTGGTCTCTCCTCATTCTATGTGTCTCTTTCTCTCTTTCTAATTGTCTCTCTCTCTCTCTGTCCCTCTCTTTTCATCTCCTTTCCTCTTCTTTCTTCTTATTCCCTTCCCGACCCCCTTCCCTGTGTTTATCTCTGCAGTCCTCTGGTCACAGTCCATGCCAGACAGTGCCTCATAACTCAGGCTCTCAAGAGATGTGGTCCTCGGGTAGGTCCTCTCTATAGGCCTGTCTTCATCAGCTCGAGATTGCCAAATAACCCGCTATTTTAACTATCCTGATCGCAAATTATCCCGCTAAATTGGCCTTCATCAGCCCGCAGTTGCAATTAGCGGGATATTTGGTCGAGATAATCATCCTAAGATATCTTGGGCTAGTTTGCAAAATATCTCGCTATTTGTCCCTTGCGTCTCCACCAGCCCGAAGACTCGCACTATGCGCAAACGCTGAGCAAAATATCTCAAGCTAATTTCTCGAGCTCAAGTTTCGAGTATTTAGGTCGAGTCTTGAGCTGATGAAGACCAGATTTGTAACTTCAGGCTTATTTCCCAAATCAGAAATAGCAGGCTATTTGGCAATCTCGAGCTGATGAAGACATACCCCATAAAACCATCGCAATATAGTGAATTGCCATTTGGTCTACAACCAGTTCATCTACTACCAATTGGTCCAATAATTATTTCATGATTATTATTAGACTAACTGGGAATTAGACCGACTGGAAATTAAACTAAACGATCAATAGACCAAATGGGTAGTAGACTTATTGCAGATGAGACCAAATGACTATTACAATAATTGGATATTTGACCAAATGATAAGTAGACAAAATGATTATTAGACCATGTGGAAAGTGGATGGGCTGAGTGTAGACCATATGAGAATCAAGTAGACAAACTGATTGTAGACCAAACAGCAATAAACCATCCCAATGTCCAATGGGACCAACCATCCTTTTCTACTTTCTCTATTTTTTTTCTTTCCTCCCCCCCCCCTTTAAAAAAAAAATGTCATTATCCAAATTCAGGTTGATCAGCAAGTGACATGCAAGATAAGATTAGAGATTCATATAACATTTTAACTTTTCTTTTTTTCTTCAATTTGCCTTTATGGAACATTCTTCACTATCAAAGATCTGTTATTAAACAATCAAACTGATTTTCAATTGCTAGACTTGTCTGTCTCCCTCCACTGAAAATTAAAATGAATCTTCCGTTTCTGTTTGCTCACATGTTGGAGGAGGGGCACAAAAATATCCTTGCAATTTTCTGGCCAAACTAAAAGATATATTTTGTTTTACCTTCTTTCTGTGGTTTAAAAAAGCACAATATTATAATCCTCTGATTCGTTTCACTTTTATTTGCAAAATATTTCATATTAAATAGGCTCTATCTGCATTATTTATGACAAAACATACACACTTACAATCATAATAGTGGCAGGTTACACTAAATTAGCCTAAACCTGTGATATTTGATAATTTCTCTTATTTATACAGACCTTTTCCAGAATTCCTCAGATCAGCAAAAAATGTAAGTTTAATTTGGTACTGACAATATTGTCTACATTTATTTTATAGTCGCTCATATTATTATGATGAAATTATTTGAAAAGTTGTCTTTCCAATTTTCATACTTACTCTCATACTCTCATACTCTACTCGCCTACTCAACTCTCCAACTCAATCCAGTCTTCTACTCAAACCTCTCATCCTGCCTACAACTTTCTGGTTTACAGTCCTTGTCAGGACTATACTCACTTCCGAAAGATACTCTTCCTTCCAACCTCCACTTTCTCGCCTTTCCATCTCACTTCTATTTTTCTATCTACTTTCCTCAGTCCCTCGAGGACTTTACACATGGTGTACCGTAAACCTCTTCCGTGATTACTCTCATATGTTCTTTTTTAATTAAGTCATACATATTTTGTGATAAAAATCAGTGATAATTTCAGAGGTAACAAATATGTTTATTTATTTATCTTATTGACTATTCCTAAAAATTGTGACTCACATGGAAATGAATACTTGCTATGTTTCATGATGTTATGTAATGATCATGGCAGAAGTATGTGATGGGACAGAATGTTTCTGTGAACATAGTTTGACTGAATCTTTTTTTGTTCATCTTTGCAATAGTGAAGCCATGTCAACGTCTACAGCCAGTATACAGGGTGATGAGGGGTCAGTGCACTTTGTACCAAGCCTAGAATCTAGTAATGGGTAAAAGAACCTTTTTTTTTAATTCTCTTTCTGTCTCTCTCTCTCTCTCTCTCTCTCTCTCTCTCTATATATATATATATACAGTGCGTCCCAGAAAAAAACGAAACCGAGAATTATTGATGCATGAAATATGCATTTTACGAGTTGCATCAAATAAAAGAGGAAGATCTAAGCTTTACAAGTATGTGTCATTTCTTAATTATAATTGTGATTAAGTTATGATAAAACATTGATAATTCTATGTTTCGTTTTTTCTGGGACGCACTGTATATATATATATATATATATGTAAGTTTCTATGTATCTCTCAATTTCTGTCATTTTCTTTGTCATTCTCACTATATATCCCCACTTTTTTCCTGATACATGTATATATTCTCCATTATTTCATTTGAAATTGACCCCCCCCCCCCCCCCTGAAGAAAAAAAAATGAATAGATGAAATAGTAAATGTTATTCACAATTGTAATGTGTATCATTGAATGTATAAATTATTAGATTATTTGGTAGTTTGATGTAGAATATGCTTATTTGTTTTTGGTGCAGAGTTGTTCTTTTCTTGGTGCTATTGCCTCGTTATCCTACTTTCCTCTTTTCTTTCTTTTATATTTCTCTCTGTCTATACCTCTTTCCATCTCTCTCTCTCTCTCTTTCGTTCTCCCCCACTCTCTCTCTCTCTCTCTCCCTTTTATTGTCTTTCTCCTATATTTGTCTTTGTGTGCATTTTCCCACAGGCCATCATTAGATGCAGAGTTGAACGGTTTAACTCTACAGCTTCTTTCCTCTGCACTCACCATCAGTAATGCCTTGCACAGACAAGAATATGCCACAAGACCATGAAACACTTTCATGCAGTGGTGTAGATACAGAAGGTGGGGGTAGGAGGATGTCCCTCCCCCCCTCCCTTCACTGAACGGCAGAACAAATTGGAAAGAGGGTGGAGAGAAATAAAATGTGGGAGAGACAGTGTAAAAATAAAAGCACCCCCTTTCACATCCTTTCATGCCCCACTCGATGGCATTGTTCTTTTGCATTTTATGCCCCTAGTAAGATAGATCCCCCTCCACCCCCACCCCACCCCCCCCCCCCCTCCCCTCTTACCAACTGTGCCCCCTCAGTTGCTAGACCTATGTTAAACCACTGTGTGCATATGATTATCATAATGTCCTTTGGCAAGCATTAATCTACATTTGCCACTCCATACCCAGGAGTGAAATGGAGACCTGGTAGGATGGTGAAAGCATTTGTGTTAGTAATTGCCGTATGCCCTCACCGTTTTACTTGTAAAGGATGAAAAGTACCTAAATATGTATGGGAGGGACCAGAAGTTCTATTATGTAGCCAATATTGACAGACAGCCTAGAGGTAATTACTACAAGGTAATTGACCTTATTACTATTACATAAATTTCAAGTACCGGTATTACTTGAACTATTATTTCATAATTGAATAGAGAGATAATTAACGGTTCCCGTTCCCGTTTACTCATATGATATCGTTATTAAAAATGATTTCATTTCCTTTATATGGTTTATATATGTAAAGGAACAGTTTTAATGAAGAATATAAACTGAAGCATTTACGCCTGGCACTCATCAGAGTATAGAAATAAACAAAAATGTTGTTTTTACTTTGATCAGTGCCTGACGAAAAGCTCCAGTACATCTTTATCTAAAGCAATGGATTGATTATAACTGTAATATCATTCCTGACAAAAGAGCCTTATATTTCATGCTTTCTTCAAAATTGAAGAAAAAAAATTGTTGTATTAAAGCCCCTTTTAGTGTTGAATGCCCTAAATTCGCTAAAAAATGTGATGGCAAAATTTCACTTAAATTGTTTAATGATGTGCAAGAGGATGTCATTTAACACTCAACTCTGCAAGGATTTTCAGAATAAATGTGTTTGAAGACCAAATCTTGATGAAAGAATATAAAACTTGTATTTGTGTTGTATGCAAAAAGCCTAAATGTTGTATTCTTTCATCAATATTCATCTTCAATTACATTTATTCTGAAAATCCTTGCAGAGATGAGTTTTAAATGACATCCTCTTTCACATCATTACACAATTTAAGTGAATTTGTGCCATCAAATTTGGGGGGCTTCCAACTCTTTGGAGAGGCTTTAGTTATAGGATATTATTGTCCACACCTATTATCTCAATTGTAAGTTCAGTAGAAACTTTGCAATCTTCTCTGATCTGTTTATTATTTTCGCTCACCTTTTCTGTCATGCAGGCAGTTACCCAAATGTGTTCATATATGTGTACCCCACCATACGAAAATGAAGCCATAGTTCTTCTTCATTGCAATCTCAGACATTTTAGTACCTTTAGATGAAACTGTTATTACCATGCTATGAAAAATGTGCTGTTGTTTTCTGTAAGTCTGAAAAGTTCATATTAAAGCCAAATGCTGGACAAATCATTAGTAAACACATTAATATTTTTTTCTGATTCAATTTTTACATTTTTAGAACCATATGATGATGATGATGCTTTCATTTGGTGCCATATTTCTGTTTCAAATACATTAAAAGGCCTTCTAACATGATTGCAAAAACTTTTTTTTTTAAAGTGCTTTTAAATGCCTTGTGAAATGTCTTGAGACTCTTGACATTATAACAACAGACCAGGGACCGGTTTCACAAAGCCTTCTTTCAATGACAAATTACAAAAATCAATGACAAATCTGCTGATAACCAATCAGAAGCAAGGATTTCAGTAGCTTATAACAAAAACTGTTGTTTGTCACTGATGATAAGTTTTGTGAAACGCCCCCCAGTAGTACATAATTGAAATATGATTTCTGTGGCAGTGTAATGGGGTATTGAAGTGAATATTATATTGGTATTTTTTATGATCTTTTTGCATACATATATTCCACTATCTTCATTGGTTTTAATCTTTCCCATCTGTACATTGTCAGAATTATAAAACATTATTTATGATCATAATTATTGCTATGTACATGAAATTGAATTTAAAAGTTAAAAACTACTCTCCAAACGAATGTGTTCAAATTGTGTGTTTGTTTCTGTAAGTACATTACATTTTACATGCCTCGGGCGGAAGAGAGAAGGTATTGACTTTAGGCCATGGCTTTTCTGAGTGTACAAAGTTGACCATTATATTTGAATGTACGTATTTGCATTTGTGCACTCATATAAGTGGTATTTCTCTTTACATTAGAAATGTATATTAACAAAATATGAGAACAAGAAAAAATTTCATGAATGATACAGAATTTTAACATAAATTTTGCATAAATTGTCAGCATATTAAAGGTAATACAAAGTTTTGGGAAATTTTGAAAATGGCCGGATAGCGTTTCTTTACAATTTTGATACATTTGGATGCCCCTGAGGATGTATTATAAGCACTAGAAAAATTAGCCCCTAAAACACTTCTGCTTTCAAGAAAAATTGAATATAAAAATGTCAAATAGCTTATATGGCAATGAAAATCTCAGAATATGCAGTTGTGATATATGATTTCCAAACGGGAATAGCAAATTGGTCGATTTTAGTCAAGAAACATTGTTTTAAAGCTATTTAATATCTTGACCTTGAGAGGGAGCTATACAACATAAAGACTTTATTATTTACAATTTCATCACTTTAGACTTGATCACTGAATATTGTAGGATCGCGTTTGCTTCCAATATGTTCATTTAAACCAACTTCATGACCCCATACCAAAACGTTGTATTACCTTTAATATGATGATCGTTTTGTATTGGAATTGATTTTGAATGAATATTTAAATGTTTAGTTTGATAATTAATGATGATGATGATGATAATGATATTGATAATATAAACAACAATAATAATGATGATTGTGATATTGATATTGATGATATAAACAACAATAATAATGATGAGCATGATGATGATATTGATGATAATAATAACAATAATAAGAAGAAATATTTATATATGAAGCGCCGGTATCCGCCAGGTACTGACGATCTACAAATACATTAGCTGACAGATAATGCAATAACAATTAGATCGAAGCGTGAGGAAATGAAAAAAGCATGAACAAATTTCTCAATAGCTGAAAGCTAGACTGAAGTATTTACGAATGAAACCACGATTTCTCAAGCTGATATTTGACTTAGTTAAAGACAGAAAATACTTGTATTAAGAGGCACACATACAATAACATGAATCCGTATAACCTAGTGTAAACAGGCAGAAATCAGAACCTTGAGGACAACTGGGAATTCATTATGTTTTTCCAAATGAGCAAAACAATTCCGTAAATAGAAAGGGAATGACATCACAACTCATTTCCGAGTAACCAATTCATCAACAGCGAGCTTTCTATCAACAAAAATGCCATAATTTTCTCACTGTTTGACATTTCCTTGTCTTTCCTCTCTTGTTCCTCTGATAAACTGTTACTATAAGCAAATTATGCTTATTTCGGAGCTAGAGGTTTTCTTTTCATATTGTGCATCCGAAGAAAAAAATGTATGCCTACTTCTTAATAATTTTGAAATTACACCAATCATACAATTTTACAAAGATGAAATGTTTTCTTCGTTCGCAATTTACTTAAGAATTGTATTAACAGCTAATAATAATAATAGGTCAGCAGATATAATGGTCAATCGCCGGATGACATAAAATCACGCCGACTAAAAAAGGGGATGTTTCTTAAGGGATGATAATGCAATACTCGGGAGAAGGAGAGTATAAAATGGTAAATAAATCTTTTTCACACGCTTTTTAAAATGTGCTTCGTTGAGAGATCAAGAGACGAGGGGTTCCTGTCCACTGATCTCTACGAAAAAGAAATCGGTGTTTCTATACCTGAGTGCATCCATCATGCCCCCCCCCCCCACCCTACCCCACCCCCTCCACATCCCTTCCCTCCTGACACTTCAAAAACGTTCCACGCCCATAGCATTCCAAAAACTTAAGCCTCCCATTTCAGTAAACTGGATAACTTAAATCTAGCGGGCAACCGTTGTCTTTTATGATAATGAAGCTTCTTTTGTCCCCCATTATTCTATAGAGATTTTAAGACATTTGGCTTTTCTTGCGCTTGCGCTTCGTTTAACCCCACCCATTTTCACTACCGAATATAATAAGTGTTCTGAAAACCCTTTCACCCGAACCGAAGTCCCTTTAAAGTTCTTATTATTGAATACTCATTAAATCTCCGTCGGCGTTTCATACAGGACTGACCGCACTTGATGATCAAATGAATAAGAAAATTATCGGGAGAACTTGACTGTCGGGATGAGGTAGAGCTTAATTGGGGCCTAAAGAAAAAGAGACAAAGCAGGATCACATTAATACCCTCACAAAAGAAACGTTTTATATCGGGATTAGACGGTCTTAGATAGACGGGATAAAAGGAACGGTCTCACGTTCATTCATTGGAGCCCCCCATCCCTGCCCGTCCCACCCCCCCCCCCCTTTGAAACCCAATGGGCAGAGGCCTATACCTTCTTAAAAAATCTCCCTCGATTATGGACTTTTCGGAACTGGGTGGTTTGTGTTCCCCTTTAAAAATTCTGGATCCGCTTCTGCATTCGAGGAGTTAACATGGCCCTACCCCCCCCCCCCTCATATTATAAGGCTACTCCCCATGGATTTTCGGAGCGCATGGGTACCGAGTATAATGATGCGTACTTCTCACTCTTTGATATAAGGGTTAATGATCATCTTTTAGCATATTTCATGCCAAATAATCCGCTGGAAAAGTTTTCACAAAAATACCAACTGCAGCAGCAAAGTCGGAGCAAAGTAAATCATTAAAGGGGAAGTCCATCTTGCTATTGGTTTTAATAGACGCAGAAAATGAGAGGAACAGGTTTATATAGCAAAATCCGATAGCTCGGTAGTGGTTATTTTACCTGACTGCTAAGAAAGCATAAATGCTTGTTAGTAAGCAACCAGAGGACCGACGGCTTTAGGTCCTCCGCGAGAGACCTGGTAAAGAGGATTGATGCCTTATCAAAGGGCACTAGCGCATCGCCTTGGTTTCGAACCCGGGTCGCCGGATTACGAGACCACTGCTCTACCAACTGAGCTATCGCGCCTCCTGAATAAGAAAGTTATGAATTTTTAAAGTTGCGATCAATCAAGGTCGAGTTGGTAACTTTGCGACGTATCTTGCAAAGTCCCTCAGATTTGCTTTGTACTGTAAAAATTAAGTCAAAAATTTCTACCTTTTCTCCCGAAAATACAACCCCTGTATGAAACAAAAACTATTGTTCCGTCATCAATAACTTTAAAAAATTAAGTTAATGAAATTTCCTGAACAGGGCAAATTGGAAAGGACTTCGCAAGATAGACACAGTGTTGCAAATTTGTGTTTCACTGATGACAACTTCAAAAATGTATAACCTTCCTACTTTTAATCGGATATTGCTCAAACTTTCACTAAAATGTTTCTCTCGTTTTTCTGCTTTGATTAATACCCTATAAGGAAAGATACATCGAATCAACAAAGGCTTATATTTTTTCTCTCTTATCTGGTTACTCCTTGTTTTTTCTTTTCGTTTCTCAATTGTTTTATCCACATATTATTAAGCTTATGATGCCGGAAGGGGCTGACCCCATGGTTTCTTAAGTTCCGATATTTAGGTAAGCACCATATTCAGGCAGCAATGAGCCCCAATCTATGATGCTTGTATCTAATCTAGTGTAAGCCTATTTTGATAACGGAATATTATGTAACATAAGAGGAATTTTGCAGTTTTACTTGCTCTACAAAATTTAGAAATAGAATGGTTGGTGCGCTATATAAGGTTTTATCATCGTTCTTCATTATTTCCCGCGTTATTACCATTCTCAAGTTTATGATGAGTGATCTGGAGGGACGCCGATGAAGAAGACGAAGAAAATTATCAGATAATTTTTAAATCCACGAGTACTTCATTCATGTTAATCACGTTAACAAATGCTCGAATATTAGTTTTGTTTCTTCTCCAAATTCTGTATAGCCCCCATTTATATCCCGCCTAGTATATGCGGCCTACAATTTCAACATAATAAGTCCGCGTTTTGTCCGTATTATGTCAGTCTGTATGTTCTCTAAATCAGCATACTCTACTAATGTCTGCCTAGGAGGAGGGATGATTTAAGAGGGCGGGGCAGCATCCCTCTTCAAAAAAATAATGCCGATGTATTTTTAATTTTAGAGGGTTTGTCGGCTAATTCCTAAAATCAATCGGACTGTATATTTTTAACTTTATTATGTCGGCAAATATGTCGACCACTGGCGGCAAATTTGAAGATCTGTGGCTTTGTGTTGGGAGGGAGGGGGGGGGGGGGGGGGCCCTGGGCAATTTTCGGCTTTGGTTTGGCATCTCCCATTCAAAACAATAGACCATTTTCGTAATGTAACCAAATTTAATGCACAAGTCTTTGTGAAGTGCCTCAATAATAATTATTTTATTCACCTGATAAGAATAATAGTAATTCAATAGTCAGAATGCAAACTGCATAAACCAAGTGTTGCTAGGTAAGTCAAGCCATAATGTTTGTCCAACCTGGCAACAACTTATGTATGCAGTTTGGATTATGTCTATTGAAGTTCTATTATTCTTACCAGGTGAATGAAATAATTTGTATTGAGGCGCTTCACAAAGACTTGTGCATTAAATTTGGTTACATATACGAAAATGACCTATTTACCGATGCCCTTTAGTATACGAGTTTTTCTTTCGAAATCGATACCGTTTGTTGTTCAAAAATAGCTAGAAAGTCAATTAAATTCCTCATCTTGGTCTTATGACGTCAATTTATGCAAGACATTCTGTCGGTGCGGAGCGCGGGAGCCCGTAGTCAAGAATGTCACTTGCCAAAATCTTTAAATAAATTTGTAAAGTGGTACATGGGGCTCTGAATGGGGGCATTAGTTCGTCAAATAGTACTACCATTGACTGGTCCGTATTAGCGACAATGCGAAAAATGTAAATCAATAAGAAGAGTATTGTTATAGGAGCTTTTGTGTGATGTCCATTGTGAGTCACCTTAAGTCTCTCCGTGCTTTCATGATGGGGATACAACTGTCTTCTTTCCCTTTTCACTTAATATTTCTTTTTCTATTTAATAGTAACTTGTTTGAAGACAATAATTTTGTCTTTGCCACATCGAATTCCTTTTAGACATGATAGAAATTAATATCATTTATAATATATTTCCTTTAAATGGGGGGGGGGGGGTAACTGGGAAGCCATGCAGATCACAGCGATGATATATATTTTTTTAGTAGTAAATCTGTTTTTGGGGCGTTTGAGAAGTTCGGAAATAATTATGCAACTCACGAAAAAGAAAGAAGAAAAAAAAAGAGAGAGGCAATGGCAGTATGTTCGGGCCTCATCCTTATTAACATTTAAAAAACAAAGATATAAACATTTATATATTGTTTAAATCATGAAGTTGCTGTAACGCCAGGTACCATGCATCATTTCCAAAAGTAATGGTGAAACTATCGTTCCTCTCTACTTGCATAATGTATGGTCTATTCTGGTCTTGGACTTGCTTGCTCCTATCAAAGACCTCACCAGGAACGGTTACGCCCTGCTCATATCGGATCGGCCACTTTTATGAATGAAACCAACTTCCCCCACTGCATGCCCCCTATCTTAGGACACGTAAACAACTTTCCGCGGTCAATTCTGCCCATTACGTAATCAAACAAAAGGGGGCTGCTCGTCCACAGACCGCGGGTTTTGGCGCCCCTCCCGGCCTTTCATGCTTTCATCGAAACCTAACTGATTCCCGTTCAGTCGTCCATTGTCAATTACAGGATTTATCGGTCAGTTACGTAATCATGTTACCTGTTTTAATGTAAAGAGGCCTCACTGCCCT
Source organism: Strongylocentrotus droebachiensis (assembly GCA_035222895.1). Classification (NCBI taxonomy): domain Eukaryota; kingdom Metazoa; phylum Echinodermata; class Echinoidea; order Camarodonta; family Strongylocentrotidae; genus Strongylocentrotus; species Strongylocentrotus droebachiensis. Next base: position 148,251 of record JAVYIG010002117.1, read on the forward strand.
GACCCTGTGCGTTCCAATTTTTTTTAATTATTGTCGGATACTTTGATGCTCAGTTGGAAAAGAAGCAAGATGGCATATTACTCACTGACACTGATAATTCTGCTGAGTGCCATAAAGGCGTAAACTCGTACTTTTTTTTCAAAGAATCATCTCTCATCTGGCGCGCGCTCATCAGACAGTTCGCTGTTGATATACCTTTTTACTCGCCTTCAGAGGATACTATATAGTAGATCATAACACTTGTAAGAGGACACTTTTTTTTGTTTTTTGGTCTCGAAATTTAGAAATTTGACATTTTGCTCCGTAGGGGGGGGGGGGGGGGGGGGGGGGTAAGGTCACAAATACACACATAATACACATATTAAAAAAAACTCAAGGGGGTGGTTTAACCTCCCCCCCCCCCCCCCTCCTCCCCCCCCCCCCCCCCCCCCCCCCCCCCCCCCCCCTGCGTACGCGCCTGGCAGCAACTCCCGTCTTTTAACGTCTTTTGGTATGACGCGGCCGGGTTAAAGGTATACTATCCAAATATTTAGGGGACCCGGGAAAATACTTTTACTAGATGTTTGACTGAAATTTTTGTTGCAAAATATTTGTTTGGAAACAAAAGATGAGTAAAAGAAGCAGGAGTAGAAGAAGAAGAAGAAGAAGGGAAAAAAAAAGAAAAGAACAAAAAAAGGAACAAAAAAAAGATGATATGGGCAAAAGACGTCAGCCGCCGCCCCCCCCCCCACACTATACCCTTTGACAAATTTTGTGATAACTGAGAGGTTTTTGTATTGTTCTACTCCTAACGACTCGTTTTCAGGGATTTTCTCTCTAAAAGATGATGTTGGTGATGTCAAGCTATCAGCTTATCTGCAGAGTGGTGGTAGTGGATGTAGTGTGGTGGTGCGGTGGTGGCGATGGTGATTGTGATGGTGTAGTATGACACTTGCTCCTGCGACAATTTTTGCTCCCTGTCAATGCCTACACTTAAAGTCACTGAGTAGTCGGCTCTCATGGGGAATTCGACACCGTTCGGGTGTTTACCCATTAACAGGTGTTGTCAATCACCAGGGTTAGCCTTGAGTTTTATGACCATTGGACCTTATGTAATGCTTTGATTTGCCCGAAGACTCTCGAGCTCTCCGAGAGATTAGGGGGTAATTCTTGACTGGACTATGGGTTTGCTGTGTGCAAATTTGTACCCCCATTAATGGTATTTCCACCAAGTCTGGTGTCAGCGAATTATGACCTTCTGCACATGGAAACTGGCGATCCACTCCCTTTAAACCGAATTCTTAACTTCGATCCTGGACTACATCTCAGCTTTAAACCGGAAACTTCACCTGAAACAAAAACGCAACACTCCCCCTATATCCCTTTTACATAATTAGCCCGGAGCTTTTGTAGCAAGAGCAAATTTCGGGTCATCGGTGATGGAGGTGATTGTCTTGGTACTGATGAGCCGGTTGTGGTGGTGGTGTTGATGGTGGTGGTGGTGGTGGTGGTGGTGATGATGGTGGAGGAGATGGTGGTCGTCGTAGTGGCGATGTTACTGGCGGTGATGGTGGTGGTGATGATGGTTGTGGTCATGGTGGTGTTGGTAACGATGAGCTGGTGGCGATGGTGGTAGTGGTGTTGGTGATGATAAGCAGGTGATGTTTGTGGTAGTGCCGATGTTACAGGTGGTGATGGTGGTGTTGATGGTGGTGTTGAAAATTAAGTCCTCAGGTTGAACAGTCAACCCTTTTCAACAATCCACTCTGAATAAATAACTCTGTCGCCCTCTCAAGTCTATTCCTAAACGGTGTGTGTATTCGTGTGTGACTTTCTTCTTTCCGTCATCGCATATACATACGTACACACTAAGCAAGTACGTATATTGTACGCATTCGAATCAAGACCGTACACGAACACGCGCGCACACACACTTCGTATTTAGATAGAGAGATTGCATTGCTGTTTCGATGCGTTTATGTGGGTTGAACTTTTACGTTACAGAGAAAGATTGGATAGTATGTGACTAACAACTTAGAGCAGACACATTCATGTTATATGGAACGACAGCCACCTGGACTTTAGTGGATACTTCTCAATGATACCGTGTACTTGTGACCAAAATTTGGAATATTAATACCCTTTGGAAACATCGCCACGATGGTTGACAACGACCCCGATTTTGAGCCGCAAGCTCGACCACGTTCTTGTACATGGCCGTTGCGTCGGCCAGATTTTTTGGACTCGAAGCCGGGGCAACCAGGCAATGCCGGCGGAGCTCCACCGGTAGATCACGGTCACTCCGCTCTCAGCCCTGCCGTCCTAGCTGAGGAACCGCTTGATATTAAACCAGTTTTACCTTTAGAAGGCGGAGAAAACCGTGAATTATCAACACCATCTTCACAGAGACGGAATGGTTCAAGAAGAAACGCCTGGGGAAACCTGTCATACGCAGATTTGATAACCAAAGCTATTCAAAGCGCTCCCGATCAGCGCTTGACCTTGTCACAAATTTACGACTGGATGGTCAAAAATGTCCCATTTTTCAAGGATAAAGGAGACAGCAATAGTTCAGCGGGTTGGAAGGTATGTTATTCCAAAGTAATCCCAGAAGCCTGTACCACATTATAGTAATACATTTATCAAGTGTCATATTCTGGAAAGATGTTTTTAATGCATGTATTTTTGTGCATTTTTTTTCGACTTCGGGACTTGTTTTCAAAATGCAACCCAGTGCACCCATTCAGCTCAGCGTACGTTGTCGCATTGCCCCTTTACTTCCGCACTTTCGCAGTAGCATGCGTCTCCCGGCCCGGCTTGAAATAGACCTCGCAGAGTTTGTTTGTATCTCACAACTCATGTTCTGTGATTTATTTTTCAATTGACAGTTGCTCCTACAGTCTATTTCTATTATTTTATTATCAATCATTACAAGTTAGACTGCATGCACTGTTGCATTTCAATACAATCTTCAACTTTAGAATCTGGACTTGTCCAAACTTTTTTCTTCTAAGTTCCTTGACACTGACAGGTTCAGATTTATAAAAAAAAAGGTTTTGTTTTTATTTCATTATGTTTCTCACTTTCTCTTTCTCTCTACCTTTTTAAATTTTTTGAAATCCCCTGCTTTTTATTTTATTTTTATTTGGGGATGGTTATTAGGTGGTTAAACTAAAGACTTCAAGCCATTTTAAATCACAGTTAATATAGATCTTGATCTACTTAGACCTACATGTACATGTACAGTGTATGTCTTTTACTTTTTAACTTAAACATCTGTCTAGTAGTATGGCATTACATTTCCTAACAGCCTATCAACTGCAAAATATAATTTCTCTCTATAGAATCCTATCTCTAAAATTCATGAAAACTCTTATTCTTTATAAAATGTATAAATCAATTATTACCCCACTGAGAAATCACTAAATAACTGAATTACTGACAATTCTATTCCTATTCAACCTTTTTGTGTTCGCAAAATATAAAATCAATTTTATTTTAAAATGTCTTTTATGAATATAAATTGTCCGATTCGAAATTTTATTTCACCTACATGTGCAGTCAAACCTGCTTTAGTTTAGTGACCACCTGTAAAATAAGACCACACTTTTCATTTCCCTTAAATATGGTTCTTCTTTTAAACCTGTACTGAACTAAAGGAACTTGTAATTAATGACCACCTGCCTATTTAGACCTCTTTTCATGTTTCCCTTTAGCGGTCTTTACATGTAGGTACCTTCCTGTGTATTCCAAGTCATGAAGTTGAACATTTTGTAGCACTTTACCCAATAGAGTCAACATTTTTACAATGTACATAGGAACCAAGGACATTATCTACAGCCTACAGTTGCAGGCTCTTTTTTAAAATTGTTTATTTACATTAAAAGACAAAATAAAGAATATTGGTAATCAACTCAGTACTTAAGTACTCAGTAATAATAATAATCAAGAATAATAACAAGACGTTTTTTTGGATGCCGATTATACATGTCTTCTCATTATTCCTTTCGGTCACTCAACCATACATTTTAAAATCAAATTCTACATTTATATGTTATCTCAATAAAAATAATCACACTGGTATAATGACATGTAATTCTAAATCCTAATTAACCAATATTAATCTTGAAATGCAAATTTTAAAGATTTAGATTCTGAAGAAGAAAGATTGTGAACTTAAATGTTAAATGTCAAGACAACATATTATTACAGACAAAACGTGCTGTGTATTCTGAATGTCATGGTAATTAATTTCTAATATTTATTATTTTCTATTTGAATCAATACTTTCATAGTCCATCGGCTACATTAATGTCTAATATATTTATCCTTTGCTTCATTTCGTAGTTCTCCATTTATTCACAATTTTAAGATTTACTTGTTTTCCTAAATACTACAAATGCATGGAATTTATTAACATGCACAGTACAGTATACATCATTTGATACTGCCATGGAAATTGACTCCGAATCCACTTTGAACTTCTGACTCCTGTGCTCATCAAAATTTATAGCATCCTTAAACATATTACATGAAGCAAGACATGCCAGAAGGGGTTTCTTTTTTCAGTGATGATTCAAAGATACCATAGACACACACGACTCAGACATCTCCGTTTTAAAGAGAAGGTTGACTTCAGTGAAAGGTTGAAAACAATTTGTTAGTCTTTTCATTTTAATTAATAGTTGGAAGATTATCATTTAAAAAAAAAAATATCCCCTGAAAAGAATTGCTCTTGGTATGTCCTCATATTCAAAATATGGCAAGTAACAGCTAAAGGTTGTGGATCACACTTTCATGCCACATGTTGGTATAGTCCCACATACACATTTCTGTGAACATTCTTGTGACTTTTGGCAAGATTGGGCCAATTTATTATCATTTTGATGATACCAAAACCTCACAGTAGTACAGTACATGTCAGTGCATGTACATGCAAGATTAAACCCTTTTCCAATTGCTTCTGAACAGTTTCTTTCCCAATGCAATTGCATATAAACCAGAACTAAGCTTTATCTTTAATCCTGCATTGAGGATGCCATGACCTTTCTCAAGGCAACATGACGTAGGTAGAATAGGACAAGATCCCTGTGATATGGGTATATCACTATCGCTGTCGGTTTGATGGGGGGGAGAAAACGGGAGAGCGGAGCGCTGGGGTCTGCCGTGCCGCGGTGCGTTGGGTGCTTGGATGCTAATATACGAGTGCCCCCTAGTACCGTGGAAGATAAGTGTGATTAATGAATCTCCAGTAGATTGCAGAGTTGATGAGAGAGGGCATGATGAAGGGTTGGTGATGCGCATATCCCAGGAGATATCATCTGCTGAGAGCCAGAAGGGCGTTATGGTTGTTACCACATCCATCAAAGGCCCTTTTTCACAAAACTTGTCATCAGTGACAAATGACAGTCTTTGTTATAAGCTACTGAAATCCTTGCTTTTGATTGGTTATCAGGAGATTTGTCACTGTTTTTTTGTCATTTGTCATTGAAAAGGGTTTTGTGAAACACCCCCAGGGCTCTTCACTAATAGGTGTACATGTAAATGTATGGAAGGGGGTCTGATTGAATGCTTTACAGTCTATTTCATGTTTGAGCCCTATGTAAAAACTTCACAATTTTGGGGGTCTGGATCTATATTTTGGGCACCCATGTGTCCAGGGCGCCTGTTGGTGTTGAGTCCTGCCATATCGCATATTGAGTATACCCTTCTGACTATAAGCAGAAAATGTGACAGTAAGCTTTGCCCTAGCTCTTTTTAGGCCCCCATGTACAGGTACATGTATGTGTACATGCACCTGTTTCGGGGTAATTTTCTTTTCTTCTTTCGTTCAATGCACATGAAATGAAGGTCCTTTATTGGTGTATTCAATGGCAGAAAGGTTATTCAAGGGCTTTCGAATTAGAGTTTAGGTGACGTAACTTTCAGTCCCCACTTTATTTAACTATCACATTTATGTAGGTTACAAGTAGAATAGACTCATACATGTACATGTACATGCATGTTTTTTTCTTCTGTTGTAAAGAAAAACCTATGCTCTAAATAGGATCTAGTTTCCCTTTAATTTTAATATCCCCTGTTTTAATGAAGTTTCTTGTATACAGAGATGAAGTGCTGTCAATAGTTTATCAGGAATAAGCAATTAGAAGTAATTGAGCAAGAAGTAGGCTCTCTCTTCCTTTTATGCTAAACACCCCCTTGAGTATGCTATCTTCTGTCATTTAATTATGAGGAATTAGAAGTTGAGCAACTTATAAACGTAGTAGGCTCTTGTTTCCCTTTAAGAAAATTCCCTTTCCAATAAAAGTTGAAATAAATACAAGATTTGACATGTACATGTACATACATGTATGCTTGGTAATTAATGCTCGATTTCCTGAAGTAGTTACTTAGGGTCTTGCTTCCCTTTAAGAAAAATTCCCTTTCCAATAGAAGTTGAAATAAATACAAGATTTGACATACATGTGTATGCTCGGTAATTAATGCTTGATTTCCTGAAATGTATACATCTAGAAGTAGTTACATGTGTAAGTGATTCTATTCTAGGATAATAATTAATTACTGGTACATGGAATCGTGTTTGTGGTTACATACATGTATGTACAGGCCTAATGGGCCATTCCATGAGAAGAAGGACATGACATCAAAAAAAGAAATGTACCTCTTATGTTAATTCTTTGATTTATCACTAACCTTATGCCATGGATGTTCATAAAACATTAGGGCCTTTCAAATTCAATACAATTTTTTTTTCATTTTTGTTGATTTCCTAAGATCTCAAACTATCATCAAAAACGTACATGTGGGACTGTAGCTGAAAAAAAAACAATTTATTGCAGATTACACAGGATTCTTGTAATATTTTTTCCTGAAAATTTCGCTAAATGGAAAAAGATGAATATATTTCCATATTCTAAGGGGTCCTGTGATATTTAATCTATTACATAGGGGTGAAAATGGCCTCCGGACAAAATGTAACGCGAGTTACCGTAACGTGAGTTACCGACATATTTGCTTCCTGCATTTTACTAGTCCATTGTTTCTTATCTTTAATATTGTGATCTTATACTAGTAAGTCACAACCTACTATCAAATTAAAGTAGGAAAGATTTTGTCAAGATTGTCTAGTATGAGGAGAAAAGAGGGTCTCGTAGAATTGACCATGTCCTTTTTTTGTAACGCGAGTTACCGAAATTCAATAATCCAAGAATCTAAAAATGTTTGTTCTTCAATTTTCTTTTTTGTTTCATTCAGTTGTTCTATATCTACCCTGTCCATGTTTGAAAAAAGTATCTTGTAGATCCTAGCAGTTCTAAAGATATAGGCACATTATCGTGTCAATGTACCCATTAAGTGTAACGCGAGTTACCATGGAATGGCCCCTATCATGTTATGTCAATGTGCTGTTAAACAGATTGACATGGATTTCAGTCAGGGAAAAAATTATTTAAACAAATTCAAGGGCTACTTTTCAACCTTGCTTGCATGAAAATAACACTCTTTAATTTGTTTTGCATTGAACTCTATGCACATTTTTTGGGGCTCTTTTATGACTTTCTGGGGCTCTTTTAGGCATTTCGGGGGCTAATTCGCCCTGAGCCCCTGTGTATTTTTTTCACTGATTTCAGTATTCAAATTGGCACAACTGTTTCTTTCACCTTCCCTTCTTTCATAAGTTTCGTTAAAACACATTTATTGTCTTCATGTAAATATGATTAAAACTTCATCATATCATGAATAGAAGTGTAGAAAAATTACTGCAGTGGATAAAATGTCCTGCCAATTTGGAGATTGTACATGAAATGTGTACTGTGATTCACTCTACGTTCTGTAATTTTAAAAAAAGGTCTGCAATAGAATCGTTGGTATAAACTCAAGTCAATATACACAGTACATATTTTGGGGAAGGACCTACACAGATTCTTTTCCTTAAATTGTCATTGCATTCTGATGAGAGAAAAAGGAAAATCAAAGGCAGAAAAGGGATTTGGTTCATTTTTGCAAGTGATTTTTGATTGATTTGCATGTACATGTATGTACATGTTGGTCCTCTGACCACAAATACAGGCATATTTTCGATCAAATCTTCTGTGTGCAAATACATTTGGTTAAACATTGAACATGTGGCTGTATGTCTTGCATACCGGTACTATTATTTTGATTGAGAATGTGATTATTATTCTGCTGAGTGTTTATTCAAACAACAAATACTTGTAGCGAGTTGATTTAAATGGTACTGCGGGCCGGTGCGGCTGAAAGGGAAATTAATTTCATTCATGTGATTGTATTTTGTTTTATACATGTAGTTTGCTAAAGAGTGTTGCAAATTTATATGAATGGATAAAAAGTTTAGGTATTGTTTATTTATTAAAGTTGTATGATTTTTCTACTTTCATCAAGCTATTATTTTTGAATGCTAAAAGGGGGTTGTGTTGAGTTTGATATGGCCTTCTTCATAAAACTTTTTTAAATGCAAAAAGTTTAATATTGAATTGAAAATGTACAGTACAGTACATGTGTACATGTATTGGCTGGGCGCAGTAGTGCAGTATACATGTACATACATGTACATGTACTGTGCATGTAATTCTTATGTAGGCCTACATCTGTATATGATTATAATGTAGATGTCCATTGTGGACAGTTTTACCATAGGCATACATTCACCTGTCTTTTCGGGCTCCTTAGTAAGACAATGTCTTGTAATGACATGCACTGTAGCATCATGGTCCATAGATCTAATACTACATGTAGTCTTGCCAAGACTGAGCACAGTCATGCACCATTGTATCATCAGTGTTTGGCAGACACAAATGAAGGCAGAGCCAAAGCAGAGCCAAGGCACAAGAAGGGATTAACTAACCGCATTATGTGTGTCAGAATGAAGGAAAAAAGTGAAAGATTACTGCATAGAAAGTAGGCGTGAACACCTAGTGAATGGGCAAGGTGATTGTAGAGAAAAAAAGTGGAGCAGAGGAGGTGGTCATTCATACCCTACCTGCCCCAGCCCCCTTTCATAGTTAGGAGCACTTCTATCTCATTTGCATATGAAAGGCAGGAGCCCCTGATTGCTAACAGGCTGAATATAGTTCCTTGACGTCAGTCCCTTCAACCATTTCAAGCCCAAATCAGCTCCCTGAATCTGTCTTGGTAAAGGGCAGCCGTCTATGTACCCTTTAATGCCCTCCCGGCCGGTCTCCAGTCTGACGTCACGCCAGCATCATTGCGGGGCATGCCGCTGCACCGAGCTGTGTAATCGCTGAAATTGTGAATATTTTACGGCGTCATATGACGTGGGAAAGAAACGCACCTCTGCTCCGTGCGCCCTAGCAAAGTTTGCGTTCATGTAGATGTGTGACTAGTGAATGTGGCCTCCATTGTTTAATTTACGCTCGTCTTGCTCCCCTAATGCCCCCTATCAACCTCTATCTATCCGTCCGTCAAACCTCCAGCCAAACACTGGATGTATTTGTTCAAACGGGGATGGCTTGTGGGAGAAGTCTGAACAGATTTAGCGACTGATTGCTAGAAATAATGATAATGCATTCAGCATGCTGAGGCGCTTGATTGTGTGTCACGAATGCCCTTTGCCCCCGGTCTGTTCGACAGCCTCATTTCTAACATGCACTGTGTAGGCTTTACTCCACATGCATGCACCAAGTCTGCAGTGTAGGGGTGTATTGTACTATAGTATATGAACATGTATACCGTACAGTACATGAACATCGTATGCAGTTGAGAGAATGTACTGTATGTATCAGTCATGTGTTGAAAACAAAACCTTGGCTTGCCCTTCGTTCCTTGAGAAAATACATGTAGTGCCTTTGTGACCCAGCCACATGTACATGTGCATGACGAGGCCTACGACACATAAACACATGCTCAACAAGTCAAATGGACATGTACAGTGAAAGAACTTGCGCTTTGACATATATTTTATGATATAGGCCTGGTAATTATTGGAAATACATACTGTACATGTACAGGTAATACGATTTATGGGTAACATCGTTAGAGCTGGAGAGAGGCTATTCAAATAAATGAAATTGGTTATTACTGACATCCCTACCTTGAATGTATACATGTACAGTATCTTCCCACTAATGATTTATTCCTATTTCCACTGAATTTCCAACTCTGTCTTATATTTTAAAATAATTTTTAAGGCTACTAGATATTTGAAGGGGTAGAAGCACTGCATTAGTCATACATGTTCAGTACATGTATTTCTACTCTTTAGGCCTATAATAGTACATGAACACACAGAAGACATTGATATTAATTATACATGTACACTGTATATATACATGTACAGTGTACATGTAGGTTTACAGGTGTATACATAAACCGGTACTTTTCTTTGGAGGTTTACATGTACATCACGACGACACGACCTACATACATTGTACATGTAGATGTATTTGTCTATGAAAATTTGGTGCTTTACATTTTGCAACTTGAATTGAATTGTCAGAATTACTTGAGATAATGGCAATTTTGTCCTCCTTTCGTAACAAGTTCAAACTATTTGGCAGGCTTTGCTGAGAACAATGTTTACCTGATTGTGCTGTTGTGTTATCGTTTTCATCAGGCTGATAAAAACAATTACACAACAGCACAAAATAAACATGTACAAAAATAGAATGATTTCCTTCTAATACTGTTCCAGCACTAAAACAAACATGTCAGTCTTATTCTGTTTACAGTTGTAATTGACAACCAAATAGTTACAGAGTACTTTTAGCTACCTTTTACATGGAGTAACTATTTTCATGGAGTAACACAAATATTTGAATTCCTTCAGAGAGCTTGCACCTCTCCCAGATTATTATTATTATTATTAAAACCAATTACACAACGGCACAAAATAAACATGTAGAAAACTAGAATGATTTCCTTCTTACTGTTCCAACACTAAAGCAAACATGTTGGTGTTATTCTGACAACCACAGTGTACAGTACATTTAGCTATCCTTTAATCCAACTCTTAACATGGAGTAACAAAAATATTTGAATTCTTCAGAGAGTCTGCGACCTCTCCCAGATCATTATTTTCCGTTTAAAAAAATGGAAGCGCCGTCGTTGACCAAAGCTCGTCACTTTCTTGATGAGTTTAACCATGAGGAAAACGCGCACATGGGAGTTTGCGTAGTGCTTTGATTAGGCTCAAGTGGTCCTATTAAGGCGTCCTTTAATATGAACATATTAGCCCGGTATGCAATTAGTGCCGCAGACTGGTCTTGAGACGGCACTTGCCACAAGCCACAAGGTTGATCTGATGTCTTCGACAGAAACCTCGTCCCTTGCCTGCTTCCATGTGAGACCCCGTTCATATTGCAGTCTCTATATTTTTAAAAATAAAGTGGTTGTCTAAAGATAGTTATACAATGTATGTACATGTACAGTCAAACCTGCTTTAGTGACCACCTGTCTACAAAGACCACTTTTGTGTTTCCCTTGGACATGATGTTTGTTTCTGGGAAAACATTTTATTGAACATTCTTGATTTTCAGTGCTCCTATTTGCCTATAGGCACAGAGCTCTGATTAAGTTTCATATGTGAAAGTTGTCTTTCACCACCAGTATGAATACAGTAGCTTTGCTGCAGGCGCAACTTATGTTGATGCCTTGATGGCATAGGATTCATCTTCATTCTACCAAACAGATAGCATTTTTCCGGACCTGAAAAACTTGTTTTCACTCGCTGCATTATGGAAGGTGTTCTTTCCGAGGAAAGGACCCCGGGCGAGCTTAGTACCCCTGTGTAATATTCCCTGCTCCCCAAATCTCAAAAGGATTTTTTTTCGCTCTGCTATGCTCAGCCGAATGGCATCAGGTACATAATTGTGTTGGATTAAAACTAAGCTATGGAGCGGTATAAAGAAGACTCTGTTTGGTTGGGTAATTGTTCAAACTACAATGGTCAGGAAATCCCCAGTGGTTTTGTTTGGAAGAAAAAAAACTGGTCAGAGCGTGTTTTCGTTATTTCGACATGTAGATGTACTCACGCAACATGTAGGCCTTCATGTTGTTTTGAAGCCCACTAGCTACTATGTATACAATTGAGTAAGTCTCAATCAATGTACTTAAAAGTGAAATCATCTAAATAGATTTGTCAAGCAATGCATAAGAATGATTATTGAAGTGCCCCCCCCCCCCCCCCCCCCAGTCGACTCAGGGAATATTACTCTCAACTTTCGCCACTTGTGATCTACAATGTACATCGCCTATAATTAATAATATAATATACACCTGTAATTATATAATATATAATGAATATACCATGCTGTGTTTTTATGTCTAGAGATGGTAGGTAAAGAACAGTATGGCATCTACATGTACATCTACAGCCGACATTGAAAAATTAATAGTGATTTAGCAAGACAGCTCATTGTATTTGTTTGATCCTGTAATTTTGTGTTGACATTACTTTGGTCGCTCTCAGAAGTGTTTAGGGCAACACTCTCCTCTCCCCCCCCCCCCCTACCTACATGTATGTGTATTTCCCTCTTTTTCCTTATGATACTTGATAGAGTAATTAATGTCAGAATCCGAGGACCAGCACTATACACTAGTTAAAAAACAGCAAGGACAACTCGCATTTGCAAGGCTCTTCTTTCATTGCAGGCTCATCACAAAATTGGCATCAGTTACACACAGTCGGTATTGATTTCATTTTTTGACCAAGTATTATCCTTGAAGTGGAATTGTGCATACATTGTACATGTAGTCCATTGTGCATTTCATTTTTTCCAGACATTATATACATGTACATGTAGGCACTATAAAATGCTTTTGTCATTAGACTATGGGTTTTTGTTACATACATCTACATGTAAATGGTAGTGTCTGAAGACACAGGTTTGTGGATTTAAAGCCACACTGCACTACTTGTAGATACTTGCGCCCTCTATACAAACAATGCCCAATCGGTGACCATTGGTCCCCCATGATCCTCCTTTTCTTATGTTTTTTTAGGGCTAAGTTGATGAGATAACTACCTGTCCAGTGACCTTGCAGGGTGGTCTAATCCCTCCTTAACACCAGTACAGTTGGCCTTTAAGTTCAAGATAAATCAACTAAAAGCCATTTTGAAAATGTATCAAGCCAACGTTGTTCACCAGGAAAGTGTGAACAAATTTGATGACATTGTCTGTTTGGAGCCAGAATGGCATTAAATCTTATACTTTAACACAAGTTGAAGGTAAAGACCAGTATTGGTAACGCCCCAATTTCAAAAAATGAAATGGAAGCTCTCATTACCAATCATGTGAAAGAATATGTTTTGACTATAAATACATGATGATAAAAAATTTGCCGGGAAACCGCCTACTAATTCATATATTTGGTAAATTTGTTTCTCTCATGGTCGTGTGAGAGATATAGGGTAGTCCCGTATACATCTTTCTGTGTATAGTGCTTGTAACTTTACGAAGAATGGGCCAAATTTCTTATCATTTTGATGATTCCAGAACCTTGCAGATGCTAGATGCTAGATGATCAACCTTTTCTGATCGATTCCACAACGTTTCTTTCACAATGCAATCGCATGACCATTACCTTTAACACCTCTCTGGCTCTCAAATTAGCCCAATAAATCATGTAGGCCTACACGTATGGAACTAAATGAACATGCATTTTATGTTATCAGGGCCCCGTCTTATAAAGAGTTGATATTAATCGCAACTTATTTGTGATCGATGGGTTTGGATCAATCCCAACCCTTTATACATTGTATTACTAGACAGGGGGCCCAGATATAAGATGTACAATGTAGGTCGACATGTATGGAACTACATGTACATGTTTTGTATGTTTTCAGCTGTAAGATATCGGTCTACATGTACATTGACTTGTACATTGTAACTCTCACCTCCACATGTACTGTATGTAGAGAGGATGTCATGAGAAGCCATAAAGTTGCCTGATTCTCATACAATGAAGATAAAGAATACCGGTATGTATGAAAATGGTAATTTTTTTTTTTTTTTTAAATCTTCCTTAAAAACTATAAAAGAAATATTAAGCTAACAGGAGAATTAAAAATAATTAAAGATCAGAACCAGTTTATGACAGAAAAATACTTTTCGATATTAATTCTATTCATCATGCATTTTCATGTTATTTTTTCCTGGATTTAGCTCATGCTGCAATCATAATTATAAACCTTTAGGTCAGTCAGGAATCCCATGACTTGAACAAGCCGATCACCTGTCTGATTACCAAGATATTTATGATTGGAAATCAAATTTTTCGTTTTCCTAACGGTTTTCATAACACTACAGTCTATTGGGGAAAATGAGTATGGTAAAACCGGTCTCTTTTAAATACCCCTGTCTCTGAGTACAATTTAAAAACCCCTCTTTTTATTTATACATGTACAATTGTACATGTAAATGGTACTGTAACTGACGCCCCTCAAACCTGCCTAGCGCGAGTCAGGAAATGAGTTGTCATCCGAAACGTGCGGCTGGGGTCGTGTCATATCCCCTCCGAGTTCGACATGCTAATACAAGACAAATGAGAGGCAGGTTTTAGGACAGGAACACTTAATCACAGCCCTTCTTCTCCTACAGAATGAAACATCAGCACTTCATGTTAAAGGTAATTATCAACCATTATGCAACCCATTTAATGGACAATGGAAAATAATTAGTGTAGGCTGGGCTGGAGAGGAGTACTGTATGTTTCTGTTACCCAATGGTTGTCCACAAATAACAACGCAAACATGTCAAATTGAAACTTGGAAAGAGTACAGTATATTTACTGTATATGTAGACTTACATACACGTGTGCACAGGGGTCCAGGGCTTGCTCAAGTGCTATAGCCTTTTTATTTGTTCAATCTGACCCATATTTTTTGAAGTATTTTCAAACAAAGTGTATGAAAGATTTCTCAAAAACAATTTTGGTTGAGATTTATTTTTTATATCACAGATTTTCAAGCCTGCAGCTCATTTTCAAACATACAATGTACTTTACAAATTCAAACCTGACGCTGTTAGTGTTACATATTAAGTTGGCTGTCTCCTGCATTTTTCAATTTTGAAATGATTTGTTAACTATGTTTTAAAGGTACAATATGAACTCCATCAGATCTACTGATTCATGCATGTTTTGAAATTCAAATAGATGATGCAATAGTTCTTCATGAAAGTCAGTATAAGTGCATACACTGTACACTGTACATCTCCTTTATAACTAATTAACCATGTACTCTAGGTACGTGACTGTACAATATGTGTATGTTTTTAAGGCACTTTCTTTTAATAGCAGAACATGAGCGTTAGCGTTGTAATGTACAATAGCATGACATTTTATATACCATCGGGCTGAGAGCGAGAAGGATGTAAATTGACATGAGTTACATGCACCCTTCTGGCTCTCAAAAGCTGACTGTACAGCTGGGATGAGGGAAATGAGAATTTTCACGCAAGCATCATTCATCATGTATCATAAGCCTGCATGTATCTATACAGTGATGTATTTGGAAAACCTTGAGGCTTGTTCAGATATGATGAAACCGCCGCAAAAAATGCTTCATTTTTGTTTTCTTTTCGGGCAACTGCTTGCTAACTCAACTTGTGTGTTATAAGATACAGAAATATGAATCGTATTACGTTTTTACATCATCATGAAGAAAATGTTAAGGTTTTGTCGCATCATATCTGAACGTGCCTTGAGTGTGTGTGTCTACATGTACATTACATGTAGTTGTTGTACATACATGTACATGTAATTGGACCAGCATCGGATGAATGATGGAAATGTACATTGTTCTGGACACTGATAGTCCTGACACCTTTTAATCATAATGTTTGCTTTAATGGTCAGTTGAAACCAAGCCAAGTTGACCGTAGCGGAATGGGAACATGTAGCAAGCGGTGGTCAGTCTGTCACATGATCACTCAGGGTTGCCGTTGCAATGGTAGCTCAGATAAGCTTGGTTTCCACTGAAACTAAAACCTCAAGAGTTATAGTTTTTAATAAAGAAGGAAGGAAAGAAAATGGTTATCACAGAATAAATCACAGTTTAACACCAAGCACTTAAGACTAAGAAAGAGATAATATTAATATGCATTGGACAGAGAAGGAATAACATACGAATGTCGGCATGTTATTTTTTTATGAAGTCTTTTTTGTTGTTTTATGTTAAAAGTAAAAATCCTGCCGTTAGTTGATTGAATCTTTTAATGCTTATCGTACAAATTTACATGGGACCTTTTGAGATAGTATCCAGCAGTAAGCACCCTTAAGCCTCTTGAAATGAAATGCAAATATCATATGCTATCGGTCATAAAGGGAATACATTTGTAGGGATTAGTGATCAATTTCCATAGAATTGATGGAAATTGAGTAAGGCAGAGGAAACGTTCCTTGTAATTAATGGTTTGTCAATTTGTAACAGAGAATGGAGTTACTAGTAGTAAATGTAGACGCAATAAAGGTACATTTACTGTACATGTACAATATATGTAGCTCAGGCCCAGTAATACATGCACCTCTGTGTTCAATTCAAATTATTTATTAAAGTAATACACATGTTGTTGTATTACGATTCCTACATTATCTTTGATTTTCTATATTCCTTTAGAAATAAAATAATATGTGAACATTGGAATGTCTACTCATTCAGCGATTATTCATAAAATGGCACAGCCATACATGTACATGATCAATTTTGCAAAGGACGATTGCATCCTTATGAAGCTTTTCTAGTCATTTTTTTAATACCATTCATTTTATTCATTTCATACATTTTAGGAAGGCCGTTTTCTGCATATCAGAGAGACATACTGGCATTGTGATTCTCAGCCTGCAAAGTACGCAATCAATGACATTGTGTTCTTTTGAATTTTTTCCCCTTTCTCCAGGGTTTCTCATCAATAATGCAAAATGTCAAAGCCAGGGTACTAATTAATGCTGGCTGTCGATGTGATACCCTTGGAAAATTCATGTCTGTTGTTTGAGTTCACAATGATGTCAGTTTCTAAAGCCTCTTTCTCGCTTTCTCTCTTTTTTTGTTGTCAAGTCTCAGTTTGTAAAGTGATCCCTTGCAAGTTGCATGTCCAGGGGTAAGATAGTTTGGTTTTGCCTGTAGCGCAAGCAGTAATAATCAAATTGACCGCTTTTGAAAGTGGACGTCTCTTCCCCTGGGGGGGGGGGGGGGGGTGGCGTGACTTTCAAAGAGCATGATTCGCTCCTTTCCTCGTCCTCGTTTTGATGGCCAGATAAAACTTGAAGCGCCCTCAATTATTGCGGAGTGTAATCTGCGACGGAGATGGGGGCTGAATGTCACAGGTTCAAACATGTAATTTGTGTTGCGCATAATATTCATCTTCGGTTTATATTTATAAGAGGAGTCTGGTAAGCTTTCGAAGAAGGACAGATGCAAAGGGAGCAATATGGAGAGAGAAAGAGAGAGGATGAGACAGAGAGACAGACAGAGAGAGAGAGAGAGACGGGAGGGAGAGACCAAGAGTAATAGAGAGTAAGAGATAGAGAGAGAGAGGGAGATAGTGTAAGAGACAGAGAGGCAGAGAGACAAACAGACATACAGATGGACAGAGTGACAGCCAAACAGACAGACAGACATACACACATAGACGAACAGACAGTAAGATTTAAGAGAGAGGGGAAGAGAGAGAGAGACAGACAGAGAGACGGAAGAGAGAGAGAAGGACTCAGGGAGAGAGAAAATAGAAATTATAAGGAAACACCACAGATGCATTTACATGTATAGACCGAGTAATAATCAATTTTAATACCCAGTAAAGTGAGTTGCTATATGAATTATCAAACCACAAAATCATTTTGATGGTTTAACCATCAAGAGCTACCGACCATCAAGAGCTACCGACAAGCAATAAGTACAGTGTACCAGCAGTTACATGTAGGAGAGTAAACAGAGCTGCCAACCATTACGTTTTTCCCAGAATTACTCTGTTTTTCTCTCAAAATTACGGTAGTATGTTTTTTCTTCATAACATTCGTTTTTTTATTTTTTTTTCCATTTTTTTCCCATTTTTTTTTTTTTTTTTTTGGGGGGGGGGTTTATTGCCACATACCACACGTCAACCAAAAACCCTAAACTGTTGATCACAATTTCAATATAAAACTTCAATAGAGATTTATGAAGAGTACGAATTTACAAATAGTAAACGAAACTTGTGTATTAAACATAAAGGATGAGTACATAATATGAGCCTTTATGCTAAAAAGGAACAACGCATGATGCTGGTGCTGAACTTTAATGAACTTTGACCTGATCAATCTATACTGGAATGGTTTCAAAGTTTCCTCTTCAAAGTTCAAGTTTTGCATGCCGATCAAACTTCTTTTATGCACTGGGAATCCCAACTCCCTGGGTATAGTGAAACAATGTGATGCACTAGTGGAGCATACCGGTATACATTTTATGCCACACATAAAAACCATTAGTTATGTGGCAATATCCTTGTTAATTGTATTCATGTAGCTCTCCGTATTGTCTGTCTGAATTCTGAAGTTTTTTTTAATGCCTAGTTTCTCCTTCCCTCCAATTTCCTGTAGATATTTTTGGTTTGGCATTAAGTGTAGAAGTGGTTTAAGCACTGACTTGAAATTCAAAGGTCGTGGTTAGATCCCTGACACGGCACTAATGTCCTTTGGCAAGGCATTTATCTTCAATCGCCACACTCGACCCAGGTGAGGTAAACGGGTACCTGGCAGGAATTAATTCCTTGAAAAGACCGCGCTATAGAAATGCATATTACTATTATTAAGAAGAATTTCAGATATTTAGGCAACGCAAAAACGTAAAAATCAATGAAATTTCTGTACGCAGTTTCTCTTTGTTTCCAGCGTATGTAATAAAATGATCACTGAACATCTTTCAAGAAGACTTTAGCTATTTTAGGTGAGATTGACCCCTCAAGATTTGTATACGCAGGGAGGGGGTGGATCTGATGGGGACGGACATGAAATATGGAAAAATTGGAACTCTCTATTTCTAGTTTCTAGAACCTGGTCTTTGTTTCAACTCATAATTTTTGTTGGACTTTTCTTTTGGCCTGCTCTGAAATGTTTCGTGCGCACACGAGGTTGTCTGTTTTTTTTAAACGATAACTTGAACGGGATCATAGTCCATGTATGACTGTCCATAGTATGTGTGGCCCTATTCTTTTTTGCACTCTGTGAAAGTCTGATTTCCTGAGCTAATATCCTGAAGGATTAGCGTGAAAATGAGATCATTAAATATAGCCTTGTGAACGGGAGCCAACTGGCTCTGTTCACAATTGACTCAAGGGGAGAAGGTTGAGTTGCGGAATAGGTGAAGAATAATTTGTGAGATTTCTAAATTATCAATCAATTGGAAGAATACCAATGAAGAAATGTCCCCTGAAAAGAATGGCTGTTCAAATGCCTACAACTCCAGTATATAACGAGAGACATGCAATATGTGGACCAAACTTTATTGCCATGTGTGTAAAATCATGTATTCACAATTCAAGAGCAGTGCATCTGTGCATGTGATTTTAAGCAGGATTGAGTTTATTACTTCTCATTTTGATGATTCCAAACTCCAAAGCCTCCCAGTATACATCACTTCATTTTGTTGTTGTTGAATATTGTACAATTGCGAACAATAGCCACTTGAGGTGTCATAAGATGACCGTTGAGGGTAGGTTTGTTGAGAGCTGGATATACCAGCAGCCCCTTGTATTAAGGAGAGTCTCAAATAGGTCACTCAAATTGGTTCACTGCAGCTCAGATGATGTTATGTTTCACTTATCTATTTAAAACAAAAGTAACAAAACATTTCTTACACATGTAACGTGAGAGATTTGTGAAGCACACAACGTTAGAATGAGGAAAAGTACACTTATATCTGAAGAAGGCTTGCCTGACAAAAAGCAACTACACTGTAGATCTAAAGTCAAATGTGACCCTACCAGAAGAAAAGTACAAAATAAATACAAATAAAGAGGAAACGGCACCTAGTGTTCCTGCACTGTTCTCTGGCAGTTTAATGTAGACATTCAAAGAAAATCACAAATATGGCCGACAATATATCACTAGAAACCAGGAAGTTTATACAGATGACAATCGTACAAGTTTTAGGTCAACCTTGTTTGATATTAACTTTCCTAATGCCATGATACAAATTAAATCAATGAATGTCAACTTTAAGGATTAACTCTAGCCAGCTCATAAATCACAAGTGCTCTAGTAAACCAGGTGATTGTTCACAAAGACTAAGATCGACTTTAAGTTGGACTTAACTATGTCAGGCTGTTCATGCCACTGTTTGCTCTCACCATTATGATCATTATGATCTTCTATATATGTAAATTCTGTAGATTTGTGACCATCATTTGTGCGTCCCTTAGCCAGGAGAACAATGCCAGTAAATCATGAATGCAATTGGTGGCACGATCTTAGTCTCTGTGAAACACCCCCTGCACCCCCCCCCTTCCCAGGTGATTCACCTACATTTACCCTAGCCATGCATGCCGCCCCCCTCCCTGCCCCCCTCCTGCCAGATGTATGATACATGCTCTGGCCCCCTGAAAGGTAATGCAAATTTCAAACTAGTAAAACTATTGTCTCATGGCCATTAAGTGTTTGTGCACTGGGCACTTGAAGCTCTGGACACGGTCGCTCTTTTTTTGACCAACAACTGCATCTGACACTCAGGTTGTTCCATATTCATACCAGGTAACCTGATGTCATGTGCTCATTATCTTTATGATGAACATGTAAGTGTAGATCAAGATTCAAACAATTCAAAGATACTTCTTTAGCTCTAGTTACATGTATGTTGTGCATTTATAGACAAATGAGTCAGAAAGTTGTCCTGTACTGTTGTCATGCAGGTTATAGGTGCTTGGGACAGGCAACAGGCAAATAGATTGTTTGGTCAATTGTAAGCAAACTCCAGTAATTCCTAAAGAACACAAAGCCCCACATGTATAATTGCACCTCTTGATCTTGGACTGGATGGTGTCACATGTATGTTCATTTAAAAATAAGTCATTGCTTTGATGCAGCATTTTTAGAATTTAAGAATTAAGAATCAAAATTTTCCATGACCTAAATTTTACCCAACCAATCTTCAAAGATAAAAAGCCTATGATATAGATTCTATAGAAGGGATACAACTCTTATCCTTTAATACCATAGGCATGCACATGAACAGTGCTTTACTGCTTGTGGTTTGAAAGATGAATCATGTGATAAATAAATCGACTCCTAATCCAGATTTATTGATAGCTCCTGACAGCATACTGTAGTTCTCATTTAGGTCCCCTGTGAAAAATGTAAAATGATGAAATAGCCCACCCCTTTTTTGCCCTACCATTGCTTAGTTGTAGTCTGTATGTACAGACTCTAATTTGAAATATTTTGCATTTATCAAAGTCTAAACCAGCTTTACCATGGTTGTGGGTTAGCTGAAGTGGATGGTATGCTTTATGAAAAATGTGAAGCGATGTGACATGATGAAAAAAATATCCCTCCCATTATTCCAGCCTAACTAATGCAAGAACAGACTGTAAATTGACACTAAGAAAAAGTGCGTCATGAGCTGAAGTCTAACCAGTTTGGTGTAGCTACAACTCATAGGCCCATGTAACTGATAGTCTACAACTCCTATGTAGTTCAGACCCGGTTCATTGTTCTGACTGTGAATGGTTTTGTGTGTGCAATTTTCACCTGAAAACAGATTACGAAAGGCATGTTATTTTTGAGGTGATATTCTGAAAAAATAATAACTAGGTCTACATGTGCATGTATGCTCCATAACATAATAAGCTATATTCATTGGATACCTTCAATTATAAAATTCATGAAAATACTGTTTTTAAATGATTTAGTACTAGGCCATTAAACAAAATATACATGTTTAGCATCCCCGCCCGCTTCCTTTTTGGGGGCCGCCTCCTATTTTTTAATTATTTTTTGAAGAAACAAAAGAAGAAAAAGACTGCTAAAATGGATCTATTTCTGATATAAAAAATATTAAAAAAAACTGTCATGGAAAATGTACCGAGCTGCAATTTTGAAGAAGAAAAAAAAAGAGCCTCCTCCTTCCTATTTTTCAAATAGGCAGGACGCTAAACATGTTTTTTTTTTTTTGGGGGGGGGGGGCCTACTGTACATGTAGATCACAGAGAAATCAACTGTAGACTTTCATTCATACATGTATCTTTAATCCTTGTGTTGTTTGTAGAGAGAAAATAAACCTGTAGAGATCACTGTTCAGAGAGAGAGAGTAGAGAGAGAGAGAGAGAAGGGGGGGGGGGGGGCAGAACAGAAAGCACATTTTTAGTTTGCTAGTGGGCTTAAAAACGAAGGTCCTTTGAGCTTAGCACTTGTTTGGTTTCTAGCGAAAAGTCCCATTCTTTGGCTCATTCATTCTACGTATTCTGTGAAGCCAATGAAAGGCTCTTTAGACTGAGTGAGTAAGAGGAAGTACACTGATTCGTGACTGTTGTGAAACACAACACCATACAAGAACATATACACATAAATACATACATAATGTACATGTATAACATTATTATCATCAAGTGAAACTTATATCTGCACTCCAATTGACGTTTCAATATAGTGTAGTTCGTCAGAAACAAAGCTGATCAAACATTACGGAAACTTCCACTTACTGTGATTTTATAGCTATTAGCTGTTAATATTAATTGATTTCTTTATGTAATAAGCATGATACACTGCACTGTGCATTGTACATTTTACATGTATCATTGAGTGGACTCTCTATATTACTATCTCCACTTCAACCGACTAGTTTTGTGCATCAAAAAGTTAACATGTACAATGTAGTAGTGTTTTGAAAATATACCACCATATCCTGCAGTGTGAATCCCTTAATTTTCCCAAATTTATCCTTTTTTATTTGTTATTCTAGTAAAAAGGATGGGAAATAACATAAATGTTTTACCAGATTCAGACACAAATCGGTAGAGAGCTACATATTCATGCGTACATATTATTGTACATGCTGATGCTACTATTTTGTTGGTAGTCGTCTGTGCACTCACGCTCTCTCTACCATTATCTCTCTTTACGAGCTGCCCTATTTAGGTCAAGTCATTAGCAATTTGAGTGGTTGTTAATTACAGCCCACTACCTTGCTTTATGGCATAGTCTGATGAAGCTAGTCACCACATTGTCTCCTCTCCTCTCCAGAAGCCTAATTTTCAAAATGGATAATGCGGGATAATGTGGCCGTCCTCGCATGGCTCCTTCCTCTATGGTCCACCGCCCATTTGATGGAACGTAATAGTGATACGCTTTTAACGTGCGTTTAAGCGCTCCAGAGAAAGGGCAAGGGGAATGGCTTTGCGCTTGGGCGTTATTAATACCCACCACAAGCCGTCGTTAATCTTTCATTTCGGAGCTTAGAGCCGCGGCGGGATCTGGTTTGCCTCTTTTTGCGAGGAGCGATACGGCGGCTGTTTCTACGATTTCAAGCTCGGCAGGTTCTATCGAAAGGCGGGGGCAATACGACACTTGTGCATTTCAGCGTAATCGTGCCACATGCTTTGCAGTCTGTCATGGCAATGTGATTATTTGTAATAAAAGATCCTTGATTGTAAACCGGTTTTAGGGAAAATGATACAGCTCGTATTGGTATCAGATAATTCCATGAATATTGTCTTTCCTCTTTGTATGAAAAGACAGAGAGAGCCGTGTATATGTAGAACAAAAAAGAAGGAAAGAATCACAGATGCTCATCGCTCAGGCTTCATTCATCTTACTTTTAGTTTAAAAACATAAATGTAATATATATGAGTCCTGGGGTGTTTCACAAAGATCCTAAGTTGAACTTATCTCTAAGGTGGACTTAACATTTATGGAGAGCCATTAGCACCTATGAAAATATTTGGTAAAAGTTATTTTAAAAGGCGTAGAATGTTGATTCAAATTGTTCATATTTTCTATTATCAAAGAAATTTAATGTTCTTGATGTGGAATTTATTTAAAGTCTAAAATACTTGAATTTTCACTTTTGAATATTTTTTATTTTAAGGCTACAAATGGCTCTCCATAATTTTTAAGTGCAACTTAGAGTAAAGTTCAACTTAGGATATTTGTGAAACACCCCCCATATGTACTTGTAAAGTTGTAAGTCAGGCTTTTTGAATGTCT
Source organism: Strongylocentrotus droebachiensis (assembly GCA_035222895.1). NCBI lineage: Eukaryota > Metazoa > Echinodermata > Echinoidea > Camarodonta > Strongylocentrotidae > Strongylocentrotus > Strongylocentrotus droebachiensis. The sequence goes on from JAVYIG010002117.1 coordinate 172,380, forward strand.
TACCAGTCATATGACTCTACTTGTATACTAAACCAGGATTAAGGTACCAAGATTTTCAGTCGTGTGTTATTATGCATTGTCTGCTAAGGGCCAGAAGGGTGTTAATTCTGTAAAATTATGTGAGTAAATGGCTCTCAACAGACGATGGATCCAATGACACTGCATGAATGTTAACCTGTGTCTCTATAGAATTGTTTATTGATTTTGTTTTAACTTTGTATTCTGAAGTACATGTAGAACCTTCTTTATACTTCCAAGCCTTTGTGTTCTTGCACTACATGTATGTACACTGTACATCAAGTTCAAGTTTGTTTATTCATTTCATTTTCATAAAAAACACAGCAAATGCAAATAAACATACAAGTATATATACATAGAATGTTCACTTCATACAATAGCTTCAAATGAAATAGGAGAACAAAGGAAAAGCCCATGGTGGCCTTGTTAAAAAAAGTTCCCTGATTATTATAATTTATTATATTACTCATGCAATCATTGAAACGTTTTCCTCCTTTCTGATTTCCCCTGCAGAACTCTATTCGACACAACTTGTCCCTACACAGCCGCTTTGTCCGCGTCCAGAATGAAGGAACAGGAAAGAGCTCTTGGTGGATGATCAACCCCGATGCCAAACCAGGCAAATCATCAAGGAGAAGAGCGTCCAGCATGGACACCACAAATTCAAAGTTTGAAAGGAAGCGGGGGCGCGTGAAGAAGAAGGTCCTGGAGGAGCGTGCAAAGTGGGGAAACACGAGCCCCACACCAAAGTTAGAAGGAGAGGAAGGTGCTAGCCCGTTACCGTTCAACTTGGCGACAACAGATTTCAGGTCGCGAGCCAGCTCGAACGCAAGCAGTTGTGGCCGTCTGTCCCCGATCATGACCACACATCCGGAGATAGATATGCATGACAATGAAGTCCCGCCCATGTCTCCGATTCCCTTCCAAGATCTGCCGCCCTCTCAGGCGTACGATAGCCCAGACCCCTATCAGTCCACAGATCAGCTAGCCAAACTAGCCAAAGCAATGACCCTAGATTCAAGTCTAAGTGTAGAGCCCGCGATCCGCCACACACACAACAACGGTGGGTATCTGTTCTCCCCGCAGAGCTACAGCGGGTCCGACATGTCCCCTGTCCATAGTAACAGCCCGTATTACTCACAACAGGGCACTCCAGCTGTAAGTCCCCTAGGTCAGTGTTCCCCGATGCAGGAACTGCCACCCAGTCAGTACGGCATGCAACGGAGCTTCACGAATCTGATTCACGAGAATGAATCCATCATCCCTCAGGATCCCATGTTCGCGCAGTCCGCCGTCTTGCGCCAGCAGCAGTCGCCGCGACCCATGCCGAGCTGCCGCGAGGAGAGCATGAACCAGCACACGTCGCCTCACAGGCTGATGCCTTCTATGAACCAAGGAAGCAACTTGGCCATGTTGCTCAACAACGGCCACAACACGCACAACACGCACACCACCAGCCACCACCACCACCCGCAACCGTACCCCAATGGCGGTACCCCTCACCATGTACACCCTCACCATATACACCCTCACATTCACCACCACCATCCAGGCATGGTACACGTGGACAGGTTCCCCAGCGACCTGGAGAGCGTTCAGATTGACCCCCTCAAAGGATGGAGCGATCTGGACGTGGAAACTATCCTGAGGAATGAGCAGGACTTGACAGAAGGACCAGACGCCAGCTTTGATAACATTGGGACAATAGGAACCACAGCGACGACCATGGCTGCTCCCAGCTGGGTCCATTAAACGGTAAGTCCATCTACCTCATACGCATTTTCCATTGAGAATCTTGTATTTACTATGCCTTCCTCAAGTTTGTCTTCAAGAATATCTTCCAGTTTTTGCTAATCTATGGAGAAATTTTCACCAAATCATCAAACTATACAATACACTTACTGTGTTAGCCTTGCCATCATCACTTGTCTGCTAGTTCTCTACTCCCTGATAAAGAAGAAGTACTTGTTTGTGCTTTACAAGTGCTAGTCATGATTCTGTGTTGCCGGTCCTTGGACAATATCTTCATGTCAAACCTCACTTGATTTTGATTACTTTCTTATCTCTTTATGGTAGAACCTTCCAAGGTAGAATATTCTCCCCATAGCAACACTTGTGTTTAGTGAAGTATCCTTGACGACTCTGATAGGTCATTTTCGTAATGTAATCACATTTAATGCACAAATCTTTGTTAGGTCCCTTGTTACAAATGATTTCATTCACCTGTTACAAATAATTGTATTTAAATAGTCAGAATGTTAATTGCATACATTTCGTGTTGTCAGGCGGGACAAGCCATAGATGTTAGTCCTACCTAGCAACAACTTAATCATGCAATTTGCATTCTGACTACTGAAATACAATTCTTTGTAACAGGTGAATGGAATAATTTGTAACATGGCACTATTGGACGCAAAGGGGTTCTCCCTCATTGTCTTTCATCAGAAATTTGCAGGCTGCATTACCGGAAATGATATTGATTGGAAAGGCCAACCAGCTTTCGCTACTTGGAAAGTGCCTGGCTGGTTGTAACTTGAGCATTTTGGAGTTGTGTCGTTGATAATGCTCACCTTCAACCAGTGCCCCATTTTCACAAAACTTGTCATCAGTGACAAATGACAGTTTTTGTTATAAGCTACTGAAATCCTTGCTTCTCATTGGTTTTCAATAGATTTGTCACTGATTTTTGTCATTTGTCATTGAAAAAAAGCTTTGTGAAACGGGTCCGAGGTTGACACATGTTTTTACAAATTTGTATTGATTTTATTTCTGAGTTCAAATAACTAATACAAGGTTATACATTTTTACTTAAGTATTACCGTACATAGATAGCAAATCATTTCTAATAATATTATACAATAACCATAATACAAAGCATAAAAACAAGTATAACTAATATTTGTATATATTTTTCATTGAACTAACAAACCAAGGGAGACTTTAGTATTCATCGATTCCCATACATGTTCTTGAAAGCATACAGTTCTAGATCATATGCTACATTGTATGATGAAAGGTACAGTAATCTTGGTTGTGATGATGGCAAAATTAAATTTATTTTGCTTGTGACAAAAATTATTTTCTTGCAGAATTTAAAGAAATAGATCTCAACAGATGATATGATTGTACAATGGTGGGCGTACTAAGATTGATTTAACTTCAGAGCTGTATTTAAACAAAATAAAAAATAAAAATGGATGCATACAAATTGATGTGCTACAATCTGACATTGACTATCTAGAGCAAATAAAATGAGATTGTCCTCCAGCGATTATTACTATTGTTTTTACCCGCACTTTGTACCTTTCAAATTGTGGCTTCTTCGTTTAATTTCGCGTTCTCTCCACTCCCTTTAAAACTCTCAGGGAGCGGAGGGAAAGAACAGCCAGGTCAGTGAATGTGGAGTGCACTTGCACGGCGGCTAGAAGTGAGCCTCTACTTGATTTCTCATTCATGTATTCTCACCACCCCCTCAACCTAGATCTCAACAGCTTTGTTTCGTATTCCCCCTACCCCCCCCCCCCCCCCCCATCATGGCCTTTTCCATCTGACCTCGCTGGTACGCTGAATTTTTTCGCTCCTCTCCCCCTCGTACTTGCATCCCGGAATGCATCTTCAAGCGAGGAATAGGATGAGTGGTTGATTGCTGAATGCTTCATATTGCAGTTCTTTTGAACATTTTTCTTTAGTTATGAAGTTTTTAAATGATATTATATTCTTTGGCTGTGAGATAAACTTCCAATTTCTATTCAAACCCTGTCCTCTATAACCTGGCATTAGTGAAACTTTCTCTCACGTTCGAGGCAGGCAGTGGTCTGATAGTTTGCTGAACCCAAAGTAAGGGCTCTCATTGCATTGTCTGGCACATGGGATCTGTTCAATGTGGTTCCATTGAATTTGGATCTCAGCATTTGTAATTTTGGCAGTGACTGCAACTTTCATAGAATTTTTTTAATTTGTGGTAACTTCGATAGCCAAAACAGAAAGAAAAGAAAGAGTCATTCAATCAAATTCTGATAAATTCAAAACCCCAAAATACTCTTGAATTTACTACACAAAAGATCTTCAGAATAGATTAAAGGAAGTTTTTCTACTGCAATACATTCATCCAACCAGAATGGAAGTGCATGTTTAACCCTTTCACAACCAACTGGCCCAAAATTACATACTGTAGGATACAATAGAGGTTTCAATCCATCACTGCCACAGGGAGAAACAAATTTCCATTCAAACTCTTAAGCGTGTACCGGTAGATAAAACAGAATAGATTGGGAAATTTAGAACCTTCTAAAGGGGGAAGAAAGAAAGATATCTTAATTTGAATTCTGATTGTACATGTAGGTCAAAGGTCACATTGGAAGGTAGGCTGCCCTCTTCTAATTAATTCATGCTGCTAGTACAACTGTGACATTGTTATTCCCCAGAAATAACCTGCATGCCACACTCAGCGCACAACGCTAGCTAATTAGCACCCGGGATAGATTAGAAGGGATGGTACCCCAGGAATTTAGGCAGTTAATCGTCAGTCGTGTGACTGTCACTTGTAAACTGCACTACTGTCTATCCATGCTACTGTACAAGTGCTTACAGGAACTAAGGATTGCTCGAAATAAAAGTAGGAACCCTCGCATCATGTCATGCATGACTGCATAAAAATGTATAATTTCATAGACTTTCATGTGATATTGTATGAGGGTGTGTACTTTATTTCAAGCAATAATAGTAATACAGTAGAAGTACAGTAGTGCAAGAGGTACAGAAAGTTCCATTACTGTTTTACAACAACTTTACTTTAATAGCAGTAGACCAGCACTTTAATAGCAGTAGACCAGCACTTTAATAGGCTGATACCCATGAAGACTATCAAGTAAACAGAATTTTTGCATTTTTCTAGTGTTATTGTTATTGTGTGGACACATTGCAAAATTCAATAAAATAACACTGAGAAAACAACATGACGATGACGTATATTCCATAAAGCATGTTACCTCGAACTTGAAGTAATCAACCTTCATTGTATTGATTTTTATCTCTTTTCTGACAACCTTGAGATTATTGTTTGTCTGCCCATCTGTATTATGGAGAAGAAAAAAAAGTTGTATTTTCCTTTTTTTGTTAAAATGACAAGTTCGTGAATTTTTTGAGGTCCTTCAAAGCAATTATTTCTCCAGCAGCAATATCATCAGATGGGACTAAGGAGTATAATGAGAAGTTTTGTTAGCCTTTCCATGCCTCATTAGTGTTCTTTTATGCATCTAATTTATGAGTCTTCCCAGATGCCCGCAAGGATATTACTTAATGACGGTTGCAGGGCTCATCAGCAGAGTGGTGATCATAGATGCAGCTTTGAGATGAGATTGAAAAGATCGCATCTTGGTCATCTAAAGGAATGAGAGATGCAAGATTAGAAGTCATCTGTTGAAAGCAAGAAGAATGTTAACTCTTTGCCTGTGTGAAATTGTATGAGGTTATGAGAATGTTACTGAAATGATTTAGCAAAGTGAAGCTTATTTTGTCTTTTGGTTCCATTATGTGGCATCTTGTCAGCATATAGACTGTAGTACAGGACCACAGATGGATAATGTCGTTCACTCAATCAAAAAGTAATTACAAAGTGAGAGATGTGAGATTTTTTCTTGCTATTTCGTAATCCTAAGCAACAGAACTGTTTCAAGATGTTCATGGTACGCTTCAAAGGAACGTTTCAAGAGTCTACATTTGTCTCTGTTCTTGCAGTGGGAACTTCAGTTCAAGTGTACTTGTTGCGACTGACCATGATGGTTTCCTGTTTCCTGATATGAAGTAGGAGCAGGAGAAGGAGGAGGAGGAGAGGGGGGGGGGGGGTGGAGAGGATGAGGAGGAAGAAGAGGATGAGGAGGAGGATGCGAAGGAAAAATCAATCATTATTTATGAGTACTCCCCCACCTACTATCTCTTCTCCTCTCTTTCTCCCCTTCCTCCCCTTCCTCCCCCCTCCCTCCCCCTCCTCATCCTCCCCATCCTCCCCTTCCCTCCTCCACCTCCCCTCCTCCTCCTCCCCTCCTCCTCCTCCCCTCCTCCTCCTCCCCTCCTCCTCCCCTCCCTCCTCCACCCCTCCCTCCCTCCTCCTCCTCCTCCTCCCCCTCCTCCCCCTCCTCCCCTCCCTCCTCATCCTCCCCATCCTCCCCTTCCCTCCTCCCCATCCTCCCCTTCCCTCCTCCACCTCCCCTCCTCCTCCTCCCCTCCTCCTCCTCCTCCCCTCCTCCTCCTCCCCTCCTCCTCCTCCCCTCCTCCTCCCCTCCTCCTCCCCTCCTCCTCCCCTCCTCCTCCCCTCCCTCCCTCCTCCACCCCTCCCTCCCTCCTCCACCCCTCACTCCCTCCTCCACCCCTCCCTCCCTCCTCCTCCTCCTCCTCCCTCCGCCTCCACCACCTCCTCCCCCACCTCCTCCACCACCTCCTCCCCCACCTCCTCCCCCACCTCCTCCTCACCCTCTCTCCCTCTCTCCTCGTCGCCATCCATCTCTCCTCCCCCTCCTCTATCTCCTCCTGACTGATGACTGGTATGTGGCATGTGGCCAAGCCATTAGCATCAGCAACAGATTTACCTAATGACATAATAAACTAAACTGTCCCCCAGTTATGTGGCCATAAATTGTGGTGAAGTGCCCATAGCTTTGGACTGTATGGCAGCTCATATACCTCAATGAGCTCACTTACCCTACCGTCCTCCTATGAAATCGTCTTCTTGAAGCCAAAAGGGCATTTACTCATATATTTTTACATGAACTTAAAGATAAACTTTAGTACTGGTAATGCGATTGCATTGTGAAAGAAAAGGTGTGGAAAGGATCAGAAACAGTTGATCATGTAGCAAGTAAGTAGGTTCTGGAGTCATCAAAATCATAATAAATTTGACCGAGTCTTGGTAAAGTAACAAGCACTGTACACAGAAAGCTATATATGGGACAACACACATGGCGTCGGGGCTAGTACTACCTTGATTTCCTTGTCTTTCTATGCTCATTACTTAGCCAGTATACATTTTCTTCCAAAATTGTTTGGCACATGTCATTTATTTGTAATCTTGAACATTCAGTGTAAGTTTCGTTTGATTCTGTGAGAATTTTTTTTTTTTATTTTTTTTTTACCAGAACTGGAGTTTATCTTTAATGCCCGTCTGGCTCCAAAAAGATGATAAATTGTACACACACAGAAACATCATGTGTTGACTCAAGCTACATACATGTACACTGTAGGTTTTTTTATTTTAGGAATTGTTCCCCTTTTCCTCTGGAAAAGGTTTAGTGGAATGGTTATCTTGAATGAGTGTGTTGCTGTAAAATTTATATACAGGTATACATGTACATGCATATTTATATATGTTCATGTTGTCTGCTATAATACATGTAGTTCAAAAATATTACCAGTCCATGAATCTCACTCTAGCACAGTGTGTTAAAATATATGGTGCAATTTGCTTCTCGCTTCTTATTTCGAATGAAGGTTTTTTAACTTATTTGTTTTTTAAAGGAATGATATGTTTATGATATTGGAGGATGATTCTAGTTTCTTAGTACTGTAGGTTTGAAGTTTTTTTCTTATTCCTAATACCATTGGCTTGATTTACAGTGACGGTGAGTTTTTTATTTCAGGGGGATATCAAATATAATTTATTATGCCTTATTGAAAATTTGACTTGGTACCTTTCAAATTAATACAAGCATAAAGCTCTTGAGATTTTTGTATATTCAGAAGGAACCGTAAAAGTGAAGCATTAGATAGGTACGTGCTTGTTCGGTCGTCAGTAAACTTTGCGGCTTGAAGGACCAGCACGCCACGAAACTGTCACTTGAATTTGAAAGAGAGCGCAAATATCAGTTGCAGTAATTCAGTCATTACTGATGGCAGAATAAATCATCCCCATCAAGTATGTTTGTCTTGATCTAGATTCAGATCGCACTTCTTTCTAGTCTTTTCCCTTCTCGATAATGTACACTTGGTTGTATAGTACCCTACGTGTCTGTGCATACTACATGGACAATTTGTGTATTTGCCATGATACTATCCCTATAAACACTGCCGAGGAAAGGAAAGCGAGGGTTCTTTTTTTCTTTTCTTCAGGAGCTTCATGGTTTATGAGGATGAAGAAAAGGAGAGGGTTCAAGATGAATCCAGGACGTGCTTGTAAGTAGGTACACCTACGCCAAGGTTATTTGATTGAACCATAGAAGTGATTAATGGCTTTCTTCTCCCCTATGTCGGTTGGGATTCCTCATTTGTCAAAGTGCCATGATCCATGCTGCATGTAAATCATATACGTGGGACTACATTAACAAGTCTGGCTCAAGAAGTAATGGGCAAGTTGCAAGATCGAAATGAGATAACCTTTCTGAGTCAATTTGTAAAATTAAGCCTATTATTCTCTCTCTGTCTATATTTTCTCTCCCACTGTTTGAGATCTTCCTTAGCTTCTGACATCTTCTTACTGCCCCTGCCTTTCAAGACCTTTTTCCCCCAACTCTCTCCCCCTCCCTCCCTCAACTCTCTCCCCCTCCCTCCCTCAACTCTCTCCCCCTCCCTCCCTCAACTCTCTCCCCCTCCCTCAACTCTCTCCCCCTCCCTCCCTCCCTCCCTCCCTCCCTCCCTCCCTCCCTCCCTCCCTCCCTCCCTCCCTCCCTCCCTCAACTCTCTCAACTCTCTCCCCCTCCCTCCCTCCCTCCCTCAACTCTCTCCCCCCCTCAACTCTCTCCCCCTCCCTCCCTCAACTCTCTCCCTCCCTCCCTCCCTCCCTCCCTCCCTCCCTCCCTCCCTCAACTCTCTCAACTCTCTCCCCCTCCCTCCCTCCCTCCCTCAACTCTCTCCCCCCTCAACTCTCTCCCCCTCCCTCCCTCAACTCTCTCCCCCTCCCTCCCTCCCTCCCTCAACTCTCTCCCCCTCCCTCCCCACCTCCCTCCCTCAACTCTCTCCCCCTCCCCCACCCCGCTAAATGAACATGTTGTCAGCAAATGCATTTTTTATACAGAGTAGACATGACTTCATTTTCAGTTGTGCTAGTTTCAGGCTGTCAAGTCATCATCTTCTTAAGATTTAAATTAAAATGTCATATGTCATTTAGGATCTAAATACTTTCTTTCTTGTTTTATTTGAAACCCTACTTTACAAGATGAGTCGCATCTTAAAGTTGTCGAAAATCTTTTGAAGCCTGGTGCCCTGAAAACCGAGTGAACTTGGCAGGGAACCTTATCACAGTCCTTACGTGATGTGGTCCCGTATGTGTACACAGCTTAGCTTGTTTGTCTCCATCCATTCTCTCTCTAAGCCAGCCCTCTGCAGTGTCCGCAGGGACATGTCTCCACATGCAACCTTCTTAGTTTAATCAGTTTAGCACCACTCCTGGTGTGGCAATCGTAATGAAGACGATCTACTCCGCTGACTCGCTGCGACGGACGTCCCCTTGTTCCAAGTCCTCGTTTGGCCCAAATTCTCTCTTCGCACGTCAATTGTCATGTCGTTGTCAACTTGGTGCGGGGAGGGCGTTAGTAATGGGGAAGGGACATGTGGTGTTTACAATCAAGACTTCTTCTCCCCGTTCAAACTTCCACAAAACAAAAGATGTGCAGTGAGCTTTAAAGAGCCACATTTCCACCAAACTAATCTCGCTTCAAATGATATTAACCCTGTCCGTACCAGAAGCAGTCTGAAGCCATTATCACTCAGAGTCTTTGGAAGCAAGGGGGCTTCCGGCATGCACTATGAAGCGGGGCAGCGTGCGTGCGTGTACGGGGAAGAAACACAAGCCCTGCCATCAGCCCCCCACCGCATTCCCACATGGCCGTGATTTACGACCAAGTTCCATTCTAATTTTCCGCATTGTTCTGCCTTCACAGTTGATCCTCGTAGAGATATATATCTCACACTCCTATCTCAGTTCGCTCAGGGAAAGAAGCGTGTTAGGGCCTCATATTTTTTTCCCACCTCTCCCAGCCAACCCAAGTGTAATGAGATTTCCATCCCCATGTGATAGTTCAACAAATAAATAATGGTCGGGCGGAGAGATAGAGATTAGCTTCTCCTAAGTCCAATTTGCCTGGTGAAGCCATGCCTGCCACAGCGCTTGCTGCAGTGCAGAACTAAGCCATGAAGTGAAGATGAAGATAAATCATAGCAATAGTTTGTATTTATCTTTCTCTTCTTAATGAGATGTCAAGGTACATGTAGACGAGGGGTTCCATGTTATATGATTAATTGAGATTTATTGTGGAAACTTTTAAGATACTTGTTTACATACAATGTACATGTAGGCCTACATCTAGGTTTATACCTAATATAGTGGTGTGATAATAGTTCATTGTGTCACTAAACCACTTTCATACTTTTTGATGTTTCTAGTTTCTACTTTAAAAGTATGAATACAATTTCCACAAACATGTAATATTAACTCTCTACAATTTGGCATTCATATCTTTATTCATATGGCATCTAATGCAGGCCTAATAATTTGAGTACAGGTATTTTGAAGTGGTCAATATAATAAAAGCTGAAATAATCCTGAACATTTTGTCAACAATGTAAGCTTATAATATTATATATGTTAATTGTCTTCTTCCAATTACCTGGTTGTAATCTGAAGTTCTGAACAATTCTTTGACATCACTTTGTGAGGACTATCATGGACGGTAACTCCACAAACTTTAATTGCAATGCAGTCCGGGCAGGCTCGATAGGATAGGATAGGGAGCTAGCAAGATAGAAAGAGAAAGATTGCAGGCTGGATAGTATAGGATAGGATAGGGAGCTAGCAAGATAGAAAGAGAAAGATTGCAGGCTGGATAGTATAGGATAGGATAGGGAGCTAGCAAGATAGATAGAAAGAAAAAGATTGCGTGTGTGGATGGATCAGCAGGAAAGTAGTAAATTCCATTCTGAGTTTTGTTGCTGAAAGGCATTCCAATGGTGGAAAGCTTCACTGGTGACAGACTTAGCCCAGCATACTGGCCCTGACATAGCCTCCCCAACCCATTCAAAGTTGTGTTACCTGTTCCCGTTTGGAATCATCAGGATCTTGCGTGGATGTGTGTGGTACATCGCATTGGCTTTAATCTCTTTTTCAGTGTATGTTGTATCCTAACTATATATATGAAAAAAATAATAAATATCAGGTACTCTTAGTCTTATTCAGTTTTACATAAAGGCCTACATGTACATCAATATCTTTATCTTTAGAAAGAAAAGATTTCAATAATCATATTATTATTGTCACACCGTATATAGAAGTCTTGTGTAGGTGTTTCCAGATACGTGCACAGGACATCCATAAAAGCCACATTTAAATATCTGATGAATTTTTTTTTTTATGACAATTTATATGACAATTGAATATTTAGTTTCAAGGGCAATGATCGTATTTGAAAGTTTCAGATACAAACCATTATCAAATATATAATGAAATTGTAAAGAATGATGGAAAGAGAGAGAGACAGAGAGAGAAAGACTCACTTCCTGGACCGGTCTAAGTAGTGGTGAGTGTGAAGGCACAACCGTGCTAGGAAGTGCATGTCAACCGGAAATTAGTGTGTTTTGGTCAGAAAGTAATGAAAGAGAGAAAGAGAAACCAGTGAAAGAATAAATCAAAGATTGAAATAATGAAAGACAGAAAGATCAAAATGATAGGATATAACCGAAGAATAACATAAAGAAAGATAAAAAGAGATGACAGAATTTTGAAGATTAAGCATAACATGAGGAAAGATAGTAAGAGGAAATGATAGAATGGTAAAGATAAAGAATAACAGAAAGAAATGTAGAAAAAGAACAGGATAGGATTGAGAACTAAGGAACACAAGGAAAGATAGAAAGAAAAAGTGATTAAATGATAAACATATGTGAAGATGATAGAAGGAAAAGTGAAGAATAACATAAGGAAAGGGTAAAACTTGCGATGAGTGTAAACTGTACGAACCGTACATGTACCTCTGAATCGGTCTAGCGTAGACCAGTCCAATGAAGAGAGTGACTCTGAGAATAGGGTCTTGGACATTTGTGATTCAGAATGTATCCTGCTAGTCAGTCAGTGTACAGGGTAAATCTGGAGTATGTGTTGCTAAGCCAAGTTCCATGAAACCCTTGGGCTGTGACATAAAAGTTTGGGCCACCCTAAGTGACCTTCGGTGACCCATCACGACCCGACCTGACCCCCATAGCTCCACTCCAAAACACTGGCAGTCTGGTGAATAATCATAACACATAACAAGATCGACTAGAGATCTTCAGGCAGTGTGTCTGTGTGTTGGTCTTGGGCTGTGTGCATCTACATGTAGGTATTATGGTAGTGGTGCGGTACATGTACATGTAGACCAATTTGTGTGTGGATGCAGATAAGATTTGTATGGGTCTTGCAACCTTTTCCGAAAACTCTTGATCAGAAGTATAAATGCATAAGTAGGGTGAAATATAAACCGGTTTGCATACTTACATGTACCTTATTAAGCGAGGGTTGAAGAGCTTATGAAAACTCCAAGAGTTTTAAGAAGCCAGTTTCATAAAGTAATCAAATTTAATGCATATATATCTTTGGGAAGTGTCTGGTAACAAATCATTTCCTGTAACTGTTGGTATTAATAAATAATAGTGTTTCAATAGTCAGAATGCTTATTGGGTACATTACCTGTTGTTACGTAAGGGCAACCATAATGTTTGTCCAACAGAGCAACAAATAATGTATGCAATTTGCGTTCTGACTATTAAGATATGATGTATGAAAGGGGTGAATGTAATGGCTCGTTGCTAGGTAAGTGTGTGTAAATCTCAATATATTTTGAAAATCATATATTAAAGGCCTACACTAGCTTTTAATATGAATTTTTCTGTATCATTTCTTCATTAAAATTGTCTCTAGTATCGTGTCTATACAAAAATTAGGAATACTTATCTGTAGTGCTGTTTAAGATGTTAAAAAAAAAAAGTATTTTCAAAATAATAAACCAGGCCTAAACACTTTCAAGAATTTTTGAAAAGTAACTTTAGACCAATTTTAACACTTGGAAACAATGTTCAAAGCCTCAGTTATCACATTAAAAAAAATGTATGTTTCTAAAAATCCTCATAAAATTTCCAAAACAGCTGTTTTTTAAAACCAAATGACAATGGATTATTTTAGACCTATCCGTCCATCAATTCAATGATGATACCCCACGCATTGTCCATACATACATGCATTGCACAGATTATGCTAATGAGAGTGTGGAGCCTGTGGAACATTATATTGATTCTTCTAGTGGTCATTTCAATGCGTATTCATTGATTGGAGGAATGTTCAATGTACAATGGAGGATGGAGGGATTGGAGAAGTATTGATAAATGATGGCCAGGTCGTCCTAGTCTGACGGCGCAGACCCTGATCAGATGTTGTGCGTAACAATGTCTGCATGGTGAGACTATGCTGATGGCATACTGCAGTAACTGCATAGATTATGTATGTAGCTGCTCATATTTGATGCACCTGTAGACTGACAGAGCTAGGCTCCGCTCAAGTCTTTAGGAATTGTGGTGAAATGTCAGATTAGCGTCTGAACCAGCAGACTACGGCCCACTGTTCAGCCAGTGGACCTAGGTCAGTTTGTATTCATGATGTACATGTATGTTCAGATGACCCAAGGTCGATCAAAGTCCACAGTGGGTGAACAGGACACCAAATTGACCACAATTATACAGGTGCCTATATACTGCCTACCTGACCTGTAGATGTACAGTATTTGTGAAATATGTGTTTATATTGTAATTTGGTCTAGACATATTATTTACACATTTCGATGCACTAGCCATTTTCACAATGCAATAACCACAGTGAAGTTATAGAGGGCAAAAATGTTTAAATAATAATTTAGAGTCCTTTAAAAGCTTCATGTACAAAAGGACTATGGTATACATCTACATGTACACTCCCACAGCGCTTGTTTGATGTGCATGCAACCATTGAAATATATGGATGATGAAAAGAGGGTCAATTTGCTTGAAAAGAGAGAAGAGAGAGATTGGGGAATTATCTGATATCAACAAGTTACACATACATATACTAAAGTAGGTCTAAATATTCATGCATTATTATACTTATACTTCATGATCATAAGATATGTTTATTGTATGGAAGTTTAAAAGTCTAGAATCCCTAAATAGTAAATAACTTGGTTGCTGTCTATCACAACTGGGTAGGCCTGTACCCATTACAATTTAATGTTTTACACACAGACTTGTGAATGAAATCCAAATGATACCTACATAGACAGTTAGACACTGCCCTCCAAAAGTTAGGGTAAACCTGTCACCAGTACTGATTCTTCACAATCAACCACATTTTATTTACCATTAGTTTTGTGGTACTGCAACAATTTCATCTCAAACTGAAGAGCAGATATCCTCGTTATTTAAAGGTGACACCAGTTTCAGAGATGGTTTAAAAAGTGAAAAGTGTTACAGATCTGATAGTATAAAATGAAATGTGGGTGATTGTGCAAATTCAGCTCTGATTACAGGTGTATCCAAACTGTTGGAGGGTAGTGTATGTACTAAAAGTATATTTATAGAAATTTGGTCTTTCTACTTGAGGCGCAAAAAATGTATTCACGCATAACAATGTATGAAACTTTGTGGGTTTACTATTGAATTAACACCCCCCCCCTCCTCTCTTCATCTTTTTAGACGAAAACTGCTACAGCCTGAATTATTATTTTCAGAAAGAATAGAATAGCCACATTTTCACTGATGCGTGGTAAGGGCGATCGCCCACATATTGTACAGTATGCAAATATATCACCTCATATAAAAGCGCCCTGATTTCAGGGGCTTCCCAAGTGACATGAATCGCGTGACACCTCCATATTCGCCACCGGGGCAAAGTCTCTTTTGTAATGGTCACAATAAGACCTAGAACATGTCGACACACCAAGAAATAAATTTCCCCTGATGGGGGTAAATAAATTGAAACCCATTCAATTCTTTTTGATAGTTTGTTTGTGATCGGCAGTGGGTGTTGGGAATGTGTTGATTTTACTGCTCTTCAATTTCCTTTTTTTAATAAATATATCATATAATTTGTTTTGGTCATTGCGACTGTGGAGCTGTATAATGTACATATGTTGGGCTACTTGTACTTGTAAAGTTATTATTCAGGCATGTATCGGGGGGCATGTATTGGGACCATGTGTACATTCATGTTTTTAATGATATTTGCTTTGCACTTGTACTTTGATGCACTCACGTGAGATCGTATGGGTGGGGCTGACAACATGTTCTTTAGATACATCATTAATGTAAAGAAAGGAGGTTCATTGATTTCTTTCATTGTAAGATACCCCCTTAGCCTCAGGTCTTTTTCTAGTCACAGAAGATTAGTCCTAGCTCCCATTGAGGCCTACATGCTTATGTTAAAATAAAACGCAGGATCGCGAAGGACATACAGGTAAACAAACAAATAATTAGGGCATATCTGCATAATTTCTTAAATTTAAGATCCATCTAATACAGTAGACTACACCTCCTCCAGATATGTCTTTAAAAGAGAAACATCCAATTTTCTTTGATACAGATCCAGTGTATCTACATGTAGGGCTTACATTGTACATGTACCCATATCCATGCAAGCCCAAAGTAATGAAAATTCTCTAACTGAACAAGGTGTTTTAGCTATATTGATTTCTGTTGTTAGGGCAGTAAACCTATATCATGTAAGGTCTGTAATGCTGTATGACAAGGGAAAGTATAATACTCTTCAATTTTAAAGAATAATTTTTCAACAACAGTATTTGAAATTTCAAACTGTACATTCTACACTGTAGTATAGTTGGAAACTAGATTGACACAAGATTATATCAAGATGGAATATTACTAATCGTGGAGTATAGTTATTGCTTGAAATAAGAAATTCATTAGGTAATCTCAAAACCTGACAGATAATAGTATGAGCTGATTAAAAAATAATAATCCTGGATGAATAGTCATGTCCCAATGCTGATATCGTGTGTATGGAGCCAGAAGGGCATTAACTCATATACTTAACACACAGTCAACATCCTACTGGCTCTCAACGGAAAACATCTTGCATTTAAAGTCATTTCAGGTGAACACCTGAGTCAACACAAGAAATGATTAATGATAAAAGAATTCCTCGATTATTAACAGACCACGATGCCAACTTCAAATCGACCTCCAAGCAAAGTACAAAGTCCACCAAGAAACGAACTAAAAGAAGGTTGACAATTGAACCTGAAGTTTGAAGTCGTAATGTCAGAACTGAAAAGCAAACATTGGTTACAAAATCACCGCTTCACCGTGGAGATCGTCCATTTTGTTTGTATGGAACAAGAAGGGCATTAATTGTAATTACAATAAATAGTTAACACCCTTCTGGCTTTATAAACAGACTGTATGTAATTGAAATATCAGTGTTTATTTTTATTTTTTAAAGAGAAATTTATGAGAAATAGAAGGAAGGGTGGTGATGGTGGATTAGGTCTATGGGAAGTTCATCCTGTTATTTGAAATTTGACCTTCCAGCTGACTTTCTCTTGATGCCAAGTTTATGTAAAGTTTCCCCTCAAACTTCTGAATGAATTATTTATTACAGACATTGAAGTGTTATTGCTATTTCCTAGTGTGTTGATCATGTCAGAATGATATTCAAATCACTGTCAGAGTTCTTCTTTCTTCATTTGGTTATCTGAACTTGCAGCAAAATTTTCTTGCTCTCTTCCTTAGCCTTTCCATTTGTTTCTTATCTTTCTTCTATTCTTTCATGGTTTATATGTGGTCAATCTTATTCCTATCTATACCTCCAGTCCTATTTCCTTCTTTCTCCCCCTTTCACACTTTCTTTCTTTCTTTTTTTTCTTGCTCTTTCGCACTTTCTTTCTATCTGTTTTTCTGGGTATTTTTTTAATCTCTCATTTTTTCCTTCTAATCTGCATACTCTTTATCTTCATCTATTTCTATTTTCATTTGTTTCTCTCTTTCTCTCTCTAGCTCTCTTTCTCTCCCTCTCACTCTCTGTGTGTCTCTGTCTCTCTTTATATATCTTTTCATTCTCTCCCTCATTCTCTCTTCTATTGTATTCTTATTTTTTCTCATTCTCTTTCTCTCTCTCTAGCTCTTTCTCTCCCTCTCTAGCTCTCTTTCTCTCCCTCTCACTCTCTTTATCTGTCTTCTCATTCTCTCTCTCGCTCTCTTTTCTATCGCACTCTATTTTCTCTCATTCTCATTCTCTCTCTCATTCTCTCTCTCATTCTCTCTCTCTCTTTCCCCTCTCTCCCCCATCCCCCTATCTCCCCATCTCCCCCCCCCCCCCCCTCTTCTCTCCCATTCATACTTCCTCTGTCTCCTGCTCTAACTTCCTGGCTTCTCCTTCAGCTTCCTGAAGCACACAGAACTCTGTCTGCCCTCCCTTCAAGTGCATTCCACTGTGCTTGCGCCCAAGCATGTCAGAACATTTCAAAGTCAGAGCTGCCATTTATTGAAATTCATCAAAATATGACGGTAAAATTCACATTTATCTTTTAGGAATGTGAAGTTGTTATGAAGAATGTTTATATATGAATGAATGTTTTTCACTCTTTTCACTTGAAAGTGGAAAATTCCTGTAAGTCTCAAATTAAGAGCCATCATTTATTGAAATTCATCAGTAAAATTCACATTTTTCTTTTCAGAAGATGAGATCATTGAACAGAACATTAGATTGAATGCACTTCACTCCCTCACAGTATCATGTGCCTATCAGTTTCAAATTCAGATTCACCATTTATTAAAATGTGATTGTAAAAAAAAAAAATCACTCATATTTTTCTATTGAGAATGTGATGTTGTTGAGATCGATTGAATTCTAGCGACATAGCAAGAACCATGTTAATGTTGTATAATTGCAATTTTGTTTGGTATAGTAGGCCCATATTGATAGCACAACATATACAGAAAACGCAGCTCTCTGTTACAAATTATTGTGTTGAACTGCTGGAAAGTAGAAACATGGAACAATTTGTTCACTACCTGTTCGAATCTCCCAGAATGCCATAATTCTCTCCCGTTTGTCCAAACCTCACATGAAAATACCCATTAAGCTCATCCATATCTGTCATTAAATCTGTGCATGATTTATCAGTCGCGTGCATTCCTATAGTTGTGTTTGCCTTAAATTCCATAAATCAGAGATGAGAGTCAAAACCTGTACATCCCAATTCTGAGAAATCGGCAAGGATGAAATGCCACGAATATTCATCAAAAGGCCAGAAAAGTGCACCCCTGCCCTTTATAGTTTGCAGCAACAAACCCTTGTCAGTTCTAACGCATTACGGAAGGTCTGAACCAGGAGACTATGCAGAGACTGCAGTCCATAGGCCCTCTACTGTAGCTGCACCTGACACAGCCAGAGACGATTAGAGTTAGACTCAGCACAAGACTTCATGGAATTATGCTTGAGTGTGAAATTAGAGTCTGTGCCTGGAGACTACTGCTTTTGTGCGATGGATCGCTCGATCTGTAGCTTATTCATGGACCTCTCAATGCATGCATACATACTTGTACTCCTCCGAAATGTACATTGCGGAGTGAAATGTAATTCCAACTTTTGTATGTCTGAATAGAATTGTCTCTATCATATTTGATATCATCTGAACAGAACCAGAAAGATTTTATCTCTTGTCATTAAAAACGGAAAGAAGAAAAGGGAATCCCCTTGTGGCAATAAACAGATGATATGATGTGAAAAAAAAGTATTTTACATTTTCATGAGATATCTTGTAGAAATAATTAGGCCCATAAAAAAACATGACAGCGTAAGAGCTGAAAACCTATACCTAGATTCCTACAGTACAGTGTAGGCCAATGTGTAGATGGTTTAATTATCTTGTATAAGCAGAGATGTGGACAAAATGCACTGTAGGGTGTTAAGGCTTCTAACTTCAAAACCCCAACCAATAAAAAATACTGGACTAAAACTGAAGTTAGCAGCCTAAATCGCAATTCTGCTTTATTGCTAAGATGTGAACAGTACCCCTTCAATGTATGATATGAGTCAATATTGGGCAGCAGTGGGAATGCACCAAGTAGTGAAATGAGACCAATCTAATAGAAATGTCAGTATTCTATATTTTAGATATATAGATTGGTATTCTAGATTCTAGATAAAGATTGGTTCAACCAAAGCCCCCCACTTCTCTTTTCATCAACCTGGCTGATCATCAAAGTCTGGCCCACTTTGAGTCGCCGCCATGCCGCATCTCTGGCCCACCTTCTTCAATTATCCCCATTTCTCCTCCTTCTGTCCCAGGCGTGCTTCGTATAGGCAGTGGACATTCATCAAATTTGTTGTTCAAATTGTGGAAATATATAGGGGGCTACCAATGAATCGTGACCTAAAAAGTCGCCCAAATTGACCATTGTAATATTAGCTTTTCCAGACAGGTTATATGTGCTTCGTATAGGCAGTGGACATTCATAACAATTTTCTTCAAATTGTGGAAATATATTGGGGGCTACAATGAATCGTGACCTAAAAAATCACCCAAATTGACCATTGTAGAGTTTTCTAGACGGGTTGTATGTCATGTTATTTTATAGAGAAAGGCAATTTAGGGGATAGGTGGTCTTTTAAAAATATATATTTATGTTGGGATAGGTGGTCTTTATAAAGAGGTGACCACTAAGAAAGGTTAGAAGTATATTTATGTTTTTAATCAACTGTCAATGTTAATATGGAGTATCAACCTCATATACTGAACATTACAAAATTATGCGGTGAACGAATTCAAGAAACTAGGTTGACATGTAATTTGTGCTTTTAACACAGACAGTTAGATGAACTATTAGTGGTTGCTAGTCTCTATATACAGTAGTTATCGATACCTCATTCGGCTGAGAAAATGGTCTGTCCATAAAGACTAAGATTAGCTCAAACAAATTAAGAGCGATTTGCACTTGCAGAAACAGGTATCGCGAACAAGAATGCCCTGCAATGATGCCGTTCTTTCAACCTTATGCAGGTTATGAAGGGCTGCTCGACCCAGTTGAATAAAGAATACGTTTACCTGAAATATCCACCAACAGCTATGTTAGATACAGTGTCGAGTTAGCCTCAAAATGGAGACTTGATTCCGTACTGCCCTGCCTGCTCTAGTCTGTCCTCCAAACTCTATCACTTCTCTGTGTCTGACGACTGTGAAGTTCAGTCAGTTTGTATAATGATGTATTCCAAAATTGTCTCAACTGTTTTATTTACTTGAAGAATTTTGTTTGTTTGTTGTTGACAAGTTTGATATTCATATTTAGGATCCATGACTTTAGGGCTGCAAGTGTTCATCACTTCATCTCTTTTGAACATATTCAAACAAATTCTTGGCATTTCTATTTGTATGCTGAGTTACTTCCAGAACAGGAACTAATAAACGATTCAATACATTCCTAAATATTAAATACTTAATTTCTCAATTTATCAGATTCTCGCAAAATCTTCCTAATTCATATATTCAGAAATATCTGCAATAATGGTGATTGGTAACAAAATGCTATGGGAAAGAGGGTGGATCGGGTGAGGGAGGGATTTTTAAATGAGGGCAAAAAGCGTTGAGATTTTGAACTGGAGGCGGTGTGGAATCGGCGGGCGAAAATCAATTCAAAGTGAATTTTCTTTAGAAGTGGCGGGGTCTAGGAGGAATAGTATCAAGGTTCGTCTACCGTGCATCTCCGCTCTCGCCGTGCCGTGCCTTGCTGTATACAAGCTTGCGACAGACCTGCACATTAGCAATGCATGAAAGCAAAGTCGCCTCTCGCAGCAATTCAGCGACCGGACCGCTAATTACCCAGCGGGGAAGGAAGTGATAGCCATTGTGGAGAAAGGCATACTTTTCCCTCTTTCCTGCTTTATATCTTTCTCTCTTTCTCTCTCTCTCTTTCTCTCTCTCTCTCTCTCTCTCTCTTTCTTTCTTTCATTCTCACTCTTTCTCACTCTCATGACATGTCTATGTATGGGCTCCCTTTTAGTCTTTTACCGCTTTTAAATCTCTTGTCATTGTAATGCCGTTAAAAAAATCCAGGCTCTCTATTTCTGTATCTAGTTCTTGCCCTCTAACTATCTCTCTTTCTCTCTATCTCTCTCCATCTCTCTCTCTGTATCTCTCTATCGGTCTCTCTCTCTATCTCTCTCTATCTCTCTCTGTATCTCTCTATCGGTCTCTTTCTCTATCTCTATCTTTGAGAACAATAGACTCTTTAAGAATATAGAGCTCATCAATTGTAAAGATACATTAAAACCTGTCTATAAAGGTCAACTATATACCTTAGACAAAAGGCAAAGTGACCAATATACAGTCAGTCTTTCTAGACAGGTTCTATGATACCTCTCTCTTCCTACAGGGGGGGGGGGGGAGTTAAATGACCACCGTAGACAGATTGCCTGAGCATGAAAAAAGTGGCCACTCGGGCAGGTTGGGCTGTACATGTATCCCAGCAAAGACGACACTTTCAATGACATTTGCACAAAGTCCTTATGACACTTACACATTTAAAGAATCATTAGAATGTTTTGCGGTCTTTTGACCTTTCGACCCTAACCTGCAGTTGGACTACCAGCAACAGGTTCTAAACCCACCTGCGTGTCCTAGCCCTTCACTTTTGAATACTACTTCAACTCGATCGGCCGGTCTGAACTCCAACCATTCTGACAAGGGAAATGATCTGTAATACTATCTAATTTCAAATCAATGATGCATTTTGACACTCAAGGGTCATTTTAAAGGTCCATGATCTTTCATGTCATATGTTTGGGGCCAGAAGGGTGTTACAGACCTGCCAACCAGTACGATTTAGTTGTATTTCGTATGATTTTTAGAAGCAAATACAACAGTACGATTTTCCTCGATAAAATACGATTTTCAACAACAACAAAAGACTTTAAAACAAAATTTAAAAAATAGTATTTTGTGTGTGTGTGTGCCATTTTCAAATTCTAAAATGCCAATTCTGTCCTGTAAAGTATCCTACAAGCATCTCACATAGGCAATTGGGGATGTTCATTGGTTAATCGAACACACCAGTCGTGACGAAATCATGCATATTCAACCAATGATCCTTAATAAATTTCTTCCTGTATTTAGGAACTGTACGAGGCATTGATCCGCGTAACAGTCCATGTTTATTTTTAAGAATACAACTTTTGTCAGTAAAATACAAATTTGGGATTAAAGAATACAGTTTTTGAACTCCAGAGGTTGGCAGGTCTGGTGTTAACTCATATACTTCTACACAGGGTTTCATTTCATTTCATTTTTATTTTTTCATTTCCAACAAAATATAATACATAATAACGAATACAATGTAAAATGTATACAAAACATAGTTACATTTGTAATAAACAAATCTTAATAATAATTTATACATTTTAGTAAGACAAAAAAATGAATATTAAAATTTAACTGCATTTATATTTTGAGGAAATGGAGAGGTCCACTGAAAAGCAAAGCTTGTAAATTGTGGACCCCTCAGATAATAATGAGTGTGAACAAAATATGCAATACATAATCAATGAAAGAAGAATAGTGGCCAACAGAGAACATTTATTAAAATACGTAATGACTGTTTACAAGAAGACGTAACAAATTACATGACGAAGAAAGAACAGAAAAAAGAAGAAGAGAAAAAAAAAAAGGGAAAAAAATGGGTTAACGCCCTTCTGGCTCCAAACAGACAACGCGAGTCGTTTGGTCGACAAGGACGAGACGGAAATAAATATCATTATATTTTTCATCTTCGCGCTGGTCATGAACTGCAAATAGAAAGATGGAGCTTACAAGTGTTTCATATCATATTTATACCGGTATTCTATTTCAGTCATATCTTTGAAGAAGTGATAAAAGGTCTGATAAACCTTTGACAACATCGGTAAGCTGTCAATGCCGGATGATAAGCACTTCAACCGAAAGGACAGATTACAGAAAGCGAGCAAAGTCCAAATGCATTTATAATAGTAATCCCAGATAACAAGTTTTGTAGGCTTTGCAAGTGCGGGGTTAACCAAAAGGCTTGTGGAAATATAATTTCCCTTTCTGAAGTCATTTTAGAGTTTTAATCTTTTTATCATCCTGTAGAAATACTGTCTATTTCATGAGTAGGAAACTAGCATACAGTCTTTACTGTGTACAAACCTTATGAACTACATCAACTTTTCCAAATTATTTCTAGACTGTTTCGTTCACAATGTACATGTACTCGTATTAGGTCGCATGACTAGACTTCAACTTTACCTTTAAAATAATTCCCACCCATCCCAGTGGGTTCCTGGCAAAAATCAGTTAATAAGCTTGATACAGGTCAAGTGCAACCTATAGAGACGTATTAATAGGCTTGCCGGGCCCTATACCCCTATTCCCCTGGCCGTCATATCGCAGTTCCTCCGAACATGATTCCTACCAAGATGATTTAAGGTGATGTGCGGTTTCAGGAAAAGGAATTAGCTTGCAGAGAAAATGACCTTTCGTGCCGTAGATCTCGGCTAAAGACAACCCACTATACCCCATCTGCAGTGGTGAATCCTCTGTTCTTAGTATTTTTTTGAAGGTAAGGTTTACAATAAAATAGAAATGATATTGTAAGAAATGCCTTTGTAATAGTAATAGTCTTTTTTGTTTGAACTGATTCCTGTATTGCGTGGTCAGTTAAAAATGATATTCAAATATAAAGGGCTTGACAAAATGTAGTTGAATCTTTGGATCATCCATGTTGTGATCTATAACCTCTGTATGCGCTCACGTCATTGGTTGACGCGAGCCTGTGGGCCAGTCTCCAACCTCCCGGTGTCGAAGCAACGAGCCGCACTCTTCCTTGCGCATCATCGTCACGCTCATCGGCGGCACTATCGAGTGAGGGGGAAGGCCAAGAGTAATTACTCTTCAAGGTGACGCAAGAAGAAGCGAGAGCGTCGCTGGATCCATCCCGGCGTGCTGCTCGGCTGTGTTTGATTTCGCACAGAGTTCAGTCTCGTTTTAATTATCCACCTCCTAAAATTAGACTCCGGTTGGAACCTAACAGAGCGAAGCTTTGGAGACAGATGTTTTAGGATTTGCCAGACCTTTATGTTATATTTCACAGATGTTAATGTACTGTATCGATGGCCCTTCAACATACTATCACCTAAAACATTTCCCTCATATTCATACATATGTACAGGTACACTTGACTGAAAATAAAAGATACATGTGACTATGTATCTGTATGGATCAATAACTGTGTTTGGAATGCTATGCGGCATAATACAGAGTATGGTGATTCGTGATATTTTTGTTGTTATTAATATTATTATTATTATTATTATTAGTTGCTATAGGTTTCTTTAACCAAGGTAGGGAGTTATCCAAAAACGAAGAAAACATTAGAGAGAAAACATTTTTCTCTAAATATTATTCCATAAGTCTCAAAATGAATCATCATTATCTTTAAAGGAATATCAGCCTTTTCACACACAGCTAAAATTCATCGTATCTAGAGATGATTAGAATCACTCAACAGTTTTAAACATGTTTATAGACAAAATTTCCCAGTGTGAACATCGTTTATACGATGTTGGGATAGATACGAAGTCGCGATGCATACGGCCCTAAAAGCAGGCTGCAGATACGAAGTTCGTATCTAGTGAGCTTGACATTTTGTGTGTGAAAGGTTATTCGTGTTTAAACGTGTTTCAGACGTGTTTAAACTGGATGGAGCATGCGCTTTGATTGATGTGACATGCAGACCTGCCAACCAGTACGATTTAGTCGTATTTAGTACGATTTTTAGAGGCAAATACGACAGTACGATTTTCCTGCATAAGATACGATTTAAAAAAAAAAAAAAAAAAAAAAACGATTTTTTTTTTTTTTTTTTTTTTTTCCGTGTGTTAGCCATTTTCAATGGCAAAATGCCCATTCTGTCCTGTTATGTATCCTAAAGGCATCTCACATTGGCAATTTGGGGGGATGTTCATTGGTTCATCGAAACACAACAGTCGTGACGAAATCATGCATATTCAACAAATGATCCATAAAAAAATTCTTCCTATATGTAGGAACTGTACGAGGCATTGATCCGCGTAACAGCCCATGTTTAATTTTAAGAATACAACTTTTGTCAGTAAAATACAACTTTTGGGATTAAAGAATACAGTTTTTGAACTCCAGAGGTTGGCAGGTCTGGACATGACCTTCAATGCGCAATGGCACTACTGCGCATTTTACGAGCAGTAGTTAATCACGAAACGATTAACGATTGCACCGAAATTTCTGTGTGTGAAAGGCTCGTGATTAGTTTAAACACGTTCGAAACACGTTTATACTAGTCATGTTTATAGAATTGTAGCTGTGTGTGAAAAGGCTGTACATGTATGTTGTTGGACATTACATGATTCATACTTTGATAATTCTGACATTGCTGTCAAACATCCCCTCTGCATGGATATAATAATAGTCTCTGAATTAACTATCTATGTCCAAAATAAATTCGCCCATCTGTGCCTTTCCCAGGCTCTGGCTATCAAAACCGTCCACTGGCCAATTTCAACATTGAAACAAGGTTTGCATGGATACGAACTTGAAGGTCAGCTCGCTTGGTCTATGTATAGTCTGCTATTGCTGCTTATGATCGAGTGCAATGTGCTGAATATTGATCGCGGAATGACGTCAAGAGGCAGTCCTGGTATGGTCGGTGATCAAGGTAATTTCCAAGTTCATGTTAGTTCATGTACACATGGAGGCCATCGGTCCCACATGCAATAAAACATGCTGCTTTTGAAGAGAGAGAGAGAGATCGGCTGTCTTCAAGCGTCTCTTCCCTGTTATTGTGGAGATATGAAATGGAAAAAAGAAGAAAGAATTATCTTCTTGACTAGGAATTATCTTCTTAAGTGGATGTATGTGATAGGCAGACTAATGTTTTACATGTGGCTTGTTGTGTTTGTATGCTTAAGCTTGAGAAGAAAGTCTTATTTCTTACAGGTATTTGAATATGTTGAAATGTTACTGTCCAAATGTGTATCCAAATCTTAAAATAGATGGTCATGTGGAAGTTATTTCTCTTGAAAATTATGCTGAGTGCACTCTCTTCTCTTGCATTTAGCCTTACATCTTGTGCTTAATGTCATATCTTTAAGAACATAATTTTCAGGAAGTTATTTCTCTTGAAAATGATGTGTAGTGCTAACAACAGGGCACTCTCTATGCTTGCATTGAGCCTTACATCTTGCACTTAATCGATGCTATATCTTCAAGAACATAATTTTCAGGAAGTTATTTCTCACGAAAATTATGCTGAGTGGTAATTACGGGGCACTCTTGCATGGAGACTTACATCTTGTGCTTAATGTCATATCTTCAAGAATATAACTTTCACAAAGTTATTCCTCTTGAAAATTATGCATAGTGCTAAAAACTGGGCAGTCTCTCTTCTTGCATCAAGCCTTACATCTTGTGCTTAACGTCATATCTTCAAGAACATAATTCTCAGGAAGTTATTTCACAAGATCATTGTGCGTAGTGCTAACAATGGGGCACTCGTTCTTCTTGCATCAAGCCTTCCATCTTGTGCTTAATGTCATATCTTCAAGAACATAATTCTCAGGAAGTTATTTCACAAGAACATCATGCGTAGTTCCAACAAAAGGGCCCCTCGCTCTTGCTGCATTGAGCCTCTCTGTTGAGCCTCACATCTCACGCTCGATGCCCTCTGAATGGTTTCAGGGAGGCCTCCCTTTCAAGGCCAAAGTGCTTCATCATCTCCTGCCTGGCAGAAAGAAATGATGCATATTCTCAATTAAAACAGAAAGAAAAGATGATGCATGAGATATTGGAGAGTGCTCCATCAAAATGGCGGAGCAAAGAAGATGAGACTATCTGACTTTTATCGTTATTTAAGCGTTCTATGAATTTTGCGGCCATGAAGTTGACCATAATTGATTCAGTATCAGAAATTGATGTGGACTAAAAGTAATTACTCTTTATCATTATATATTTATGTGTCCTTGAATCATTCTCTTTATTATTCTCCATAATTATTCTAGATATAAATCATTATTCTACTTATCCATAACAGTTGATGTAATAATAATAATAATATAGAGTATTTGTAATGCGCAAACTCCACATGACTAATGTGTTCGAGGCGCATGGAGAAGAAAAACTATAAGTACACAAAAATGCACACAAAAATACACACAAAATGAACAACGACAATGTGAAAGTAAATATGTAGTGCATAATTGTTCTAAATGAAAATAATTATTCCATTGGTCCTGAATTTCTAGATTAATTATATTGTATGTTTTCATCGGGCACAATTATTCTGATTAAGAGGAATTATTGTACTGGTATGTAACTGCTTTTATTCATGATTTACTTAGGGAGAAAGATAGCTGTCTTTTTGTGGAGGTTTTGCAGTTATTTTCTTGGACACTGCAAAGGCATCTGCTGGTAGAAAAGGAAGTAAAAGTCCTTTATGACTGTAGGCCCTGAAGATTTCCTGGTAAATCGGCTTTTAATTGGAAATTATTTGACCCACTAATGATTATTATTCAAGGTGTTCGTCTTTGCATCATGAAGTATGCTAAGAGCGAAACGGGAGTTATGCGCACGCTGGCGGTGTGGAATTCAGAACTCGGGAGGGGGTAACAGGCGCGTGCCCCCTAGTTCATTCACCCCAGTGCCTTGTTTTGAAAATACCTGGCAAGGACTGCAGTGTCACCGTGCAGTCCCAGCTATACCGTTTGATGTTTGTTGTTTTTATGAAAAAGTGAAAGAGGTTGGCACATTTGGAAGTAATTCCTTTGATTTTAATTAATTCAAATATAAATATTTAGGAGGGTACTCTCTCTCTCTCTCTCTATATATCTCTATCTCTATCTCTCACTCTGTTTCGTTTCTTTTTTTGACTTTAGGCCAAAAATTCTCTTTGTTGGATTCGTAGAACCAAACCCAAACAAAACTTTTATCACAATGCCTCTTTTACAAGCTTTCTAGCCTTGAACAAGACATTGACCTATTCTACAAACAAGACACCAATATTACTCATTGGGAAAATATGCAATCTATTGTTGTGGTCATTTGAACCCAGTCAGCAAATCAGTGAGAAAGTGGAATCTATCGGATAAGCCTTATCCAACTGTCTATTCTGTGACTTACATCATTTATATAACCCGCCGAACTTTATAAAAAGAGAGTTGAAATTACGGGTACCAGTTGTCATGTGATAATATTTGTATAAAATACACCCGACTGAGGAAATCATGTCTGTGATCCTAGCTATTCTCTGTAATTCTTTTTAAAAGCAATCTCAATAAAGAATTGTGGTCTGTCAATTATCTTTTGCAATATTTGCTCTCAAGCATACCTATTATAAGGTTCTTCACATGTTTCAAAAGAGTTGCACATTCACAATTGACCCATTTTAATTTTCACTTTAAAATGTCAAGTAGACTGTAAGATGAATGCATCTATTTTATCTCTTAAAAATTTGCATCATTGTTTGATTTTTCTTTACCAGTAAACAAATAAAAATTGTTCATATTTTAATTGGGAAAGATTTGGAGCTTATATCGATCTCTCACTTGTCTGTAATGGTAGGATAATCATTAGTTTGTTGAACTGCAAAGAACAATTGAGTCCGATTTGAGTTCAATATCCAGTTTCATCGGCTACTAGCCATATGCTATACTTCCTGCCACGGATGTTCTAATGTAATCTTTGTTTCCTGAAAAAGTTATTAGAACTTACTTTTTAGGGTCTCAGAAAGTTTAAATGAGTCGTCTGTGAAGAACAAGAAGAGCATTTTCTCAATATGACTTTGACTTTCATGTTGTTGTTATGGTTGATGTTTTTTCCACAATTTTCTCAATGAAATATATATATATATGTTTCTGTAACAATATCTCAGAGCCATTAGGAAAAACTGCATTTTAGTTAATTTTGCTACTATGAATTTATGAGTTACTCATTTACACGTACTAGACTAATACTAAACTGCCAGCTTCAACAGATTTAACAAAAGAAAATAACATGACCTAAAAATTAAAAAAAGAAGGATCGAATGGCCTAGATTTTTTACCGTCATTTATTTTCTTATCAGTTTGTTGTTATGACTTCAGACTTGGGTACCTTATTATTTTGATGCCATTTTCTTGCTTGAAGAGATGAAGGGATCAGGTGTACTTCTTGAGTTCCCCCACCATTAACTTGCCATTAACTCAGAGTTTTGTCCTGAAAAAGCAAAAAATAATTGGAATCTTGCAAACATACACTGCAAATTGTTGTGTAACGTTGTGTAATGACAGGTACCCAGGTTAGGACACATAATAATAATAATTAAACGTTTTGGAATAACATAGGTATAACTGCATGTCTCTATGCGCTTTACAGAACAGAATACAGAAGGAGTGGAAATGGTGCACTGGAACAACTTACAAAGTTTCACCCAAATTTATTACTATAACATATGTTGGAAATTTCAAGTCAGTGCAAATGATTTGCGACAAAATTTGTTCAAAAGAATAAACCGGTGAAGCTTATATGAATTTCCTATTTGATTTCACTACATGTATGTTGTGAAGCCAGACATTGTGTGGTCACATTTCATTTTAATTTCATTTTTCTTGTATAAATAGAGTTGAAAGCACATAGACTCCTCTCCTCACTGCTAAGTATTCATATGTATGCTGTGCACTTTCCAATGTAAACACTACTCTGGTCATTGGCCGATGTAGCCTCGATTGCAGGCACAAACCCTGTAAGACTAAGCTGATGGCACACTACATAGGCTCTGTACATTAGCGGCTCCATATTTGACGCAGCCAGAGTCTAACAGAGCTAGGCTCTGCTTAAAGCTGTAGGAATTATTTTAATTGTAAAATTAAAGTCTGTGCTTTTAGACAAGATGTAGTCTGCATTCATATCTTTATCGTTTATCTCTGTGGAAAATTCTAGTTTGCAGTTGATCAAAGGACCTGCAATCGGTGTAGATCAACTGTAACTCTTACCGGTATATATGACGGGGCCTTGATGTGGTAGATGTTGAAAGATATTTGTACATGAATGTCATATAATGCAAATCTACCTTGTCTGCTAAGTCCAATTGCGTCTATATTGCGTTATATCGGTTAAAGTTGGTGTCTTTTAGGTTTTAGCTCTGTGATTCAAGCAGTAATGTCTCTAACTTGAACTTTTGACATTTCTAGAGCATTAGTCGCCCACAATTTGTGTTTAATGGCAGTTCGTTGAATGTTAGTGCATATAAGATAGGCTAGTATTACTAGTTCATTAGCCTTGCTGCAAGGCAAGTCTATGAAACGATGTAGACAGAGTCTTGAATGTGAAGGCCTAGATATTCATGTGTCAGTATGCTAAAAACGGTAGGATTTCAACTTGGACTTGAAATTTTCTAACAAGGTTGCAGATCCAGAGCCGACCCGCAACAGGAGAACAAAAAAAATCTCATAGCCTTGAAGTCAGGCTACAAGTTCATTGGCATCTGTATTTCGTTCAGTCATGAATTAGAAGTCAAAATCATTCATCCAGTCTAGCACCCTAGCGGGGGCCATACTGGGGGGCCCATCCCTCTCCCGGTCGGGCGGGCGGAGATCTCCTTTCAGTCTTAAATGCCAGGCAGCCTCGAGACATTAGCACTTGAGGATGTTAGTCTGTGACTTCCAGACTCCGGGAAGATCAAAAGTCGTGATTCCGGGGGTATGATGTTTCAAGTGACATTTGGAGGAGCTATCCTGTCTCTCGTATCATGTTCAAGTCACATTGTCTGAAGCTTAAAGGGCAATCCAACATTTGTAACGAGACGTACAATCACATAAAAGCAGAAAAATAAAAGAAAGAAAATGGCGAAAGTTTAATATGAATCGGGCCAATAATTAGAGAGTTAGGAATGTTTGAAAAATATGAAATCACCAAATCTAAGTGAATTTCAAATTGACAATTTGGTCAGAGGATTGTGACGTATGTACGGACAATCCTCCCATTTGCTGTGTACAAAAATACTGTGTAGAAATAGCATTATAGATTACTTAATATCACATTTTAATGCAATATGAAGAGAGAGAGAGAGAGAGATTTCCGTTTTTCTAGCATCAGAAATGGTCATCTCATGATAGATACCAGTATGTTCATTTATAAGGTTATTAAAATCATCTTGGTTTTGTGGTAGAAGTAATTAAGAGCAGATAATGCATTAATTACTCTGAATGAGGCTTTGGTATTTCATGAGTTTTTGGTTGTGGTTGATAATGGAATAAGTTTGTTAGTCTGCGGTATTTCGGCGCCATGTTTTATCTGCATCTTAACAGTATCGATTGAATGAAAATAGAGAGAGAGCAGATGAAAGCCAGCAAGAAGGAATACGATTGTGAACAACTTATAAACTAATCTTACTCTATCCAAGTAATATTATTGATATTAATTACGATTAATATCATTTAATTGGCATCACGTATGCTTTGGAGTGAGAGAAAAATAATTTATCGCTATAACCCTCAGGTCTCTCCTTTCCCTATGACTGATTCGGATGTGCAGGTCTCCTACCACTACTACTACACTGGGGTTTTCCCTACTTTAGGTTCAACCTTTTGAGTACTGATTTTTCTGATTCCCATAGGCTTCGCACTGGGACCACCCTTTCCCTTTAAGGCGATTGATTAATAAGAGTGTAGTGGGTTCTAAATAGGCTTAGGTGGTGACTTTCCTACACATTGGGTCTCTATTTAACATCCTATCTGAGGGACGGAATGATTTCCACTGTAATGTAACCTGCATCTATGAATTAAACGGGAGGGGAACATGAACACACAAAGCAAGCTTGAATTCCTGAACTGCTTCTATACTACCGTAATTAACGGTGTATAAACCGCCCCCGTGTATTAACCGCACCCCTCTGTCGGCAGCAAGCCAGGTCCGTGTTACAAAACCCACACGGGAAGGCCTTTCATTTTAGTGCGAGGTGCAGCTGAATGTGTAAGATCATTAATGTGAATTAAAAAACAGTAGAGGACCTAGGATAGAACCTTGTGGTACGCCGTGTAATAGAAGAAAAATTGGAGGAATTATTATTATAAACTACATATTGAGATCTATCAGAAAGATTACTTTCGAACCAAGATGACAGAAAAATTTGAGTGTTGTTCTAGTTTCCGAGTGGTGAGTCAACACACTTATTAATGAGCTGTGAAACTTTACCAGGCATAGCGCCAGGTGGAGGGGCATAAATCGAAACTTAAAAAATTAAAAAAATAGTTAATACATCGTTAATTACGGTATATGTTATGAGAATATATACTATAGAGTCGTCATTTAATAAAACATTTTTCTTTGAGCGGAAAGGGTCTTTTTGCTGAATATATGGAATCGTCATGAAAAGTGTGAAAGGGGGCTGGGGTTGGCTCTCTTCAGCTTGAGACACGATCTGTAGTGCTGGCACGAAGCTGAAGGCGCCCAAGAAGTCTGGGGTACAGACAGACCAAAGACGATAGGCCTCTGACCTCTTATCAAGAAACAAGTCTTCAGTGAGAGGAGGGTTACTCAGGGTCACCTCTCTCTCTCTCTCCGTCCCTATCTCTCTCTCTCTCTCTCTCTCCATCTCTTTCTCTCTCTCTCTCTCTCTCTCTCTCTGTAATTCTCTCCCTCTAATTCTCCCCCCCCCTGCCTCTATCTTCTCTTTCTCGCTCTTACCTCTCTCTGTTGCTCTCTCTTATCTTTCTGTTGCTGGGCTCTGTCTCTTCTCTCTTTATCACTGTTTTTCTCTCTCTCTCTCTCTAACTCTTTTTCTCTGTCTCTGTTTGCCCCCCCCCCCTCTCTCTCTCTCCCCCCTCTCTCTCTCTTTCTCTCTCTATCTATCTATCCACTTTTCTGTCTCTATCTTCCCATTTTGCTATCGCTGTATCTTTGTATTTCTGTCTAGTGTCTTTCCCTTGATCTGTATCTGTGTCTATCGTTTTCACTCTGCCTTTGTATCACATTCTCTTTATCTCTTGCTGATTATATTTCTACTTGCTTGTCTTTCTCACTTGGTCTGCCTTTGTCTACCTTTTCACTCAATAGATAAATATAAATGATTAGCACGTAAAGAAACTTGTTTTGGAGAGAAGTGTGTGCTTGTGTACAATTCTCGTACAATGTTTTCAAAACGAGTTCACCCAGATTCTTTATCGACTTCTCTTTCAAAATAGAGGTCAGACCTCTATGTTGCTATACATTCACACATGAATGTTTATTATTCATTGGACACCATCAGAGTTGTCTTTTCACCATTGCATAAGTTTTTATGTCTGAAAGAAGGGGGTGCTTATCTCTCGGTCTGTAAGGGGTATTACCATGTAGCTGTTGAAGATTGAGACGCTGGACTATGAAAGCAAGAGGTTAGTGCAGCAACCTTGAGCAGGTGAAGACCAAGTCTGTCAGGTGATCACCAGTCAGTCAGGTGATAATGGTGAGGTCACAATGAAGATGGTTTATTGATGGCCCAGCCCTGTCTGGGATTCCTAAAGCCACATTCACACTTGACACAATAACCAGAAAATACGGCAGCAGAAGCAAAGTAAAGTCCCCACTGTGAAACTGTGTACTCAAAAGTGACCTGTGTGACATGGTACAGAAATGTGAGGAGTTGTGTTCTTATATCATTTTATTTTGCCGATGTGTTATTATTTTTGTTAGGCCCCTACATTCACGGTCAAGTCGTTTTATGCCATTTTTGCAAACCACTCTAACTTTGCAAATTTCACTGTAACATTTCAATGGTTTCACTGTACCATATGCCAAAATATGTCCATTTCTTATCGTCTTAATCATGCTATCCCATAACATTGCAAAGTATGTAACATTGCAATATCATATTAAAAAAACAAACGATGATCATGTTTGGACTATAGTGTAAATGGAGCCTAATATACGATTGTTTTGCTCCGTGTGAAAGAGATGGTTAGACTAGAGCTATGGCCAGGCCAGGCTGGGGATGAATAGGATAGGTACATAATTCATGCTACATTCTTAGCATACCTGTCCCATAACTCAACATCCTATACACACTTGGTTGGCAACCCTGATCTGACCGGTTCAACAGGGCTTGGTGCTAACTGGGGTCCGTTGCACAAGGGGCCCTCAAATTTTTACTCTGCCCCTGCCAACCCCCCCCCCCCCCCTCCCCCCTCCCTCCCCCTCCCAGGAAAAAGGTGAAATTTATAATTTAGGTAGAAGCCCATGCATGAAGACCTTAGTCAAACTTTCAATCCAGATCACGGAATAAATATTTAAAAAAATATTGGGGGCTACTTTTCAAGCTTGCTTGCATGAAAATAACACTCCTAAATTCACTTTGCATTGAACTCTATGCAATTTTAGGGGGGCTCTTTTATGACTTTTGGGGGCTCTTTTAGGCATTTCGGGGCAAACTTGCCCTGAGCCCCCATGTATTTTTTTCTCCCTTCCTGTGACAACAGACACTGATCTTACTTAGCATCATTTGAAGTTGTCTAACTCCAGAAGAACCCACAGAAATCTACTTTCAAACACAAAACGTTGTAAATTCTGTACATTTTAAATATCTTACTGGTAAATGAAATACATGTATGGTTGATATGTTCTGAATACATGGGAGCAACCAAACTAATGAAATGCAATTCAAATACTGTGTATGTTAGACTTGAAGTGTAATCCATATGGTTGAAATATTTTCAAGATACTGAATAGGTATTGTACCATATTGTAGAATTTATTGCAAGATATTGAACAATGATTTATGGTGTGTAATCCACTTGGTTGATTTCGAACAGTCAATAAAATGTCATAAGTTAGGTTGAAGTCCATTGAATAGTTATTTATGCCTTTACAAGATCAAAATACCGTCTGTGTTAACTAGGGCATCGTTTCACCGACATCCCATTGAAATGCGTGCTAAGTGTAATACATACTTTTCAATGATTTGTCAGCAAAATTCTACTGATGATGGTTTCGTGAAATGCTGCCTACTCTCTTAAAAAAAAAGAGTGAATTTTCACTCTATTTTCACTTTCTTGGGAGTGACGTCCGTGATCACTTGTTTAGGAGTGAAAATCGATTGATTTTAGAGTCTCTCTAAGAAGAAAAGAGTGAATGTTCACTCTATTTTCACTCTATTTTCACTCTCCAGAGGAGTGACGTCCGTGATTTTGAAAATTCACTCTTTTTTTTTAAGAGAGTAGTAGTTGACTCCTGAATTGTCTCTCTTCCATGGATTTAATTCAAGGCAATGGGTTAAATCTGCATTTTTTAATGTTTTTATAGTTTTCAACGTTTTCAACGGCAGCCAGCCTCAGAAATAAAGAGTTTTGCTTCACCCTAATCCCAAATTCAATACAAAAGATTTATTTTGTGTCACTATGGCACTTTTCTGTATGTGTACACACGTTCAAACACATGTGTTTCTACAATTGTGAGCAAGTGAAGTAAGCGAGCCAAAACTTACAAAGAATAACATGAGATAGCGCCCTTTTGGCTTTCACCTGATGTTCCATACTGGACTTGCTCTTTGTTTTGATCTCTGTGACATTCTAACACTTATGAATGGCCAAGGTATGTTAGCGACAGAAGGACCTAACATCAGTCTCCCCTCCCCCCTCCCCACTCCCCCCTCCCCACTCCCCCCTCCCCCCTCCCCCCTCCCCCTCCCCCCTCCCCCCTCCCCCACACCCCTCGACGCAGTGGTTCCAGTCAACGACCCGTCCGAGAGGCAGCCCCTTGGGGAATCCTTGAAAAACGCCATCAACCGGCGTGAAAAGGGGGGCCAAAAACGTGATCGGAAAATAAACGAGGCAATGGGATTCTTTCCAGCGCTGTTGCGGGGATCCGTCGGAGGCCGCGGACACGGTGTAAGAAACCTGAAAGTGAGCCTCCAAAGTGGCCGGTTGGAGAGGGTCTTGTGATAGCTCTCTCCTTGCCTCCTCTTAGACCCACTTGTCTCATCTCGTGTCGGGCACTGTCCTACTTTCTGCGCTCTTGGCTTCAGCACTTTTGATAACGGCGATAGCTAGAGAGAGGATGTTGGTTTTCCCTCGTGTGTTTCACTGTTAGATTGGATGTAATGCTATCTATTTTCATGTCTTATTTCCTTCTGTCTTATTTCTTTCTGAATGAATGAATAGAGTTTAGCCTTATTTGATTGCAGTGGTCAAACTCCATTGGGCTAGGAGCAGTTTTGCCCCCTTCTTCTTGTATGTCATCTGCATAGCCCCCCAATTTCCTTTCTTAGGGGAATGCTTTTTCATTCGAAAAGAGCCCCACTGAAATATTTGTAAAAAGTGCCTCATTTAATTTGTTTAAAATTGAAATCTTTGAAATCAAATGTTGCTTCTTTATATACACCAAGCTTCGTATTTCTATTTCTTATAACTTCTCTCCAGCACCTTAGTCATATAAGGAAAGTAATAATGACATTTTACTCATAGTCTTTGTGAACTCTCACTTTATCAGCCTCAAATTGTCAGTAAAATAAAACAAATGTTCATTGCTGCTTGATTTACTCTGACGTTTGGTCAAGAACTTTTCAAATTGTATTTCCTAGTACATGCACAGTACGCTTCAAGTTGTATTTTGAAACATCCACAAATTTAGACAGGAATTTCACGCTCTTTTCATCGCCAGGCAAGTCCCAAAATAAGCATTGCAACAGGACCTGGTATCCCTTGAGTGTATGTCATGGAATCTGGGGGTCATGACCTTTCACCTTTGACCCAACTACTGTGCTGTCATCTGTCTCATGTCATACAGCTTTTCATATCTGTTTTTGACACAAGGCTGTTGAAGGCAATGCTGATCGAGAGGGAGCATTGTTTCATCTCCTTTGTGTGTTAAAACTTGTATTTTAGAATTTACTTGTCATGTTTTCCACAGCTACACTAAAGCCTACAATGTTTTCCACCATGGCCCTCAGGCCTATGGCAGGCAAAGTAAAACCAGCAACTAATTGGAATCGACTCTTTTCCTTTATCAAATTCAAATCATATCCTACAGCCTAGCAGCAGGCTAAATCATTCATTATAAAAGGCAACAGAATGTTTGATTTTTTTAATGCTCCTTATCACTGATTATTATATTTTTTTCATATCCCATAGCGATTTAATTTGTAACATTGATGGAAACATAGGCTGGTAAGAATCTTGATTTCTAGAGAGCACTAGATATAAAAGCCTCTTGGCCTTTTTGCTCGCCCTCTTTCTTTCGATCCTTGAGAAAAAATCACCATGGCAACTTAAGAGTCGATATCATTTATCCACCCACAATCATGTATATAAGAAAGTTGAAGGAATACATTGGGACAGCCTCCCCCCCCCCCCCTTTCCCCATGTCACGTGGCATACAACTATAGCAAACGTGATGTACACATACTGCCCTTTTCAAGTCGCACATTATCTCGCCGAATAAGAGCCAGAATGGTGTCATTTCTCTCTCTTATATGTGAATCCCTACCCCTCCGACTCCAAGCAGACAATAGCCATGGTTTGTGGTTATTACCATTCATTTACAGACTGATATGTATACAGAAGAATAAAATTCGGTTACAGCATTTTTCAGGACCAATGTAAAACAGATTTTGTATCTACAATGTATATCTGATTCTTGTTATCCTGAATAAATGTATTTCAATAAAATATATTCAAAAAAATAATAATTCTAGTCTAGATATTGTCTGTTCAAAGCCAGAAGGGCATTAACTCTTATGTTCACAGTTAAAGTACAGCTAACTCTGCTTAACTCATAGTCACACAAGTCTTATCAAATTTTGGACCAAACTATGCAAAATGTGTATGGTAATACAGGCCTTAAATTTCAACATTTTTAGGGCAAGGCCACTTTTCTGTAGGGCACATTCCTATATTACAGCACCAATGGGAAGAATTGGAAAGGGCACAAAAAATCTCCAAGGCCAATGAGAGGGGCATTGAGGCCAATCAAAGGGGCATCCAAGGCCTGGCCTTGGATGGCCTTGGATTAATTTAAGCCCTGGTAATAACTTACACTTCCCAAAGTCAAATTTTGCATAACTCAAACAATTTTTTTGGTGGTCCCAACAGATGCAACGTATGTAAAGTTAATTGTATCGAGTTAACATCTCTCTGGCTCCAACAGACATGATCGGCTTTTCCAAGATTGTCATTTGAATGAGCTACAGGTTCCAGATGAAGAGAAATCTCTTTAGCTCAGTTCTGGATGTGTACATTTTTTTATTGAGCTAGAATAATAATTGTTCTGTAGGTTATTGTGAAAATCCTACGGGGCACCTTCAGTGGACGTTAACATCACAATGTTTTACTATTCCTTGGATAACTGTCTCAAATCATCAATGTATTTTACAATGGTAGGATATGTGGGGCATCCACCTTTTTGACAAACATACCTGCCATCCATAATCCTAACTCCTTTATTCTTGTTTCACTTACTGTACAAATGCAAGTCTTTATATTCCCAGTCAGCATCAAAGTTATAACAAAGTCATCATCGTTCTTGACTGTAGAGTACCTCAATGTCATTGGTCGCTAAACGCGATGCAGCATCCCGATTAATGAGATGAAAGCCGTTCTTTTTGATGAGCTCCTGTCTCACGTGGGCTGAATAATTGCTTTAGACTTGTCATTTGAATCATTGATCATATTCATCAATAGATAATGAGGTTTTCATTAGTCCAACGACGCAATAAGGCCGCTCATTCTCATTCACGCGATGACGCCATTCATTCTATGTCATCTCTCAGATGCGTCTTTTGATGACGTGGTTAGCATTCTCTCCCTTTCCATCCACATTCTCTTCTTCTTTTTTAATATTTTCCTTCATTTTGCAATTAATCAATATTGTTTTTTTGGGGGGATGGAGAAATAATTAGCGTTATTTCATGAAGCACACGTGTAGATGCACACATTTATGACCTTTTTTGGTACACCCAGTAATTAATGCCAGACAGTTATAATTATAATCTTGAGGGGTGGGGGGGGGGGGGGGGGGGGCGGGAAGTGTACTAAGCATGTATTTTAGGAGATTATGAGGAGGCGTATTGGATTTATTAAATATTGCACACATGTACTTTTGTTTCTTCTTTTTATACAATTAATCCTACCAGCATTGGCATTATAAATAATGTAAATTGTAAAAATGTGTTTATAAAATTCCAGATTATTTCATTGGCATTATAAATAATGTAAATTGTAAAAATGTTTTTATAAAATTCCATAACTATAAAGAGAACTTGATAGAAGTTTCATTTGCTTGTCATAATATACAATGTTCATGTAGGCCTACTATCTTTTATAGTAGTCTGATAAAAACAAAAACAAAAACAA
Source organism: Strongylocentrotus droebachiensis (assembly GCA_035222895.1). Taxonomy (NCBI): domain Eukaryota; kingdom Metazoa; phylum Echinodermata; class Echinoidea; order Camarodonta; family Strongylocentrotidae; genus Strongylocentrotus; species Strongylocentrotus droebachiensis. Next base: position 211,732 of record JAVYIG010002117.1, read on the forward strand.
CAACAAAGAAACAATGAGTTAGAAACTGTCATATTTATAACCAGGAAATACAATTCTAATCTTAGATACTCCTGGAACGATACAATGCTGACAACAAGCGAGGAAGCATTGTTATATATGGTCATGAACTCTCCCTTTAAATCTGTTATCTCTCGGAGTCATATACCCATCATTACGGTAATTCCAGCCCTGTGCATTGACATATGGGTCTAATAGACGTTAAAAGCACGGAGGTGATACACCAGTGAGGGAAGGGTGGTGGTTTTCCCATTAAAACCAGTTATGCTTGGGAGGTTACCAGCAGCCCGATATTGAAGAAGTGCTGAAAGGCAAGGGTAGGTGGACAAAACAAGAGATTCCAGCTAGTGAAAGATCCAGGGACAGGTTCAATGTGGACTGTTTACACCCCCCCCCCCACATGCACACACACACATACACAGTACACCCCAACCACCCCCCCCCACATGCACACACACACATACACAGTACACCCCAACCACCCCCCCCCCTCTCCCTACCAATAGCCCGATGTTGAAGAAGTGCTGAAAGGCAAGGGTAGGCGGACAAAACAAAAGATTCCAGCTAGTGAGAGATCCATGGATAGGTTCAATGTGGACTGTCTTACCCCTCCCCCCCCCCAAACAAGCACATACACACTCACCCCCCCCCCCCCTCCCTCCCTCCGCTCTCTACCAATAGCCCACTATTGAAGTAGTGCTGAAAAGCAAGCGTAGATGAACAAAAGAGATTCCAGCTATTAAAAGATCCAGGGATACCTTAGGTTCAATGTGGACTGTCTTACCCCCTCCCCCCTCTCCCACTCCCCCTCACACACCCCTCCCCCTCACACACCCCTCCAACCTCTCTCTACTAATAGCCCGTTGTTGAAGAAGTGCTGAAAGGCGATGGATGGTGGGTGGACAAAACAAGAGATTCCAGCTAGTGAAAGATATGGGGATAGGATCAATTGCGACTCTGTACCCCCCTCCCCCTCCCTAAATAGCACATAATCAAATTTACGAAGGATCACAAAAGTTTGTTTTTACATTGTTTATATTATTATACCGGTATTCTATTTGGCTTTTTTTTTTCACCCTTAATGACATCATAGGCTAAAATATAGTTTCCATTTTGTTTACCTTTTTCCTCTGTGATAGCTTTTTAAAATGTCTGAAGAGATTTGTAAACAAAGGTGTTTTGCAAGGAGTTTTATTGCACTAATTTTCTAGCAACAATATAGGTAATTGTATACATTTAATGTGTTTTTAATCTTTGTTTTATAGTAGTGTGTGTATATCATTCTTAAGAATGTAATAATCTGCACCATATAATCTATCATAAAAACTTGTAATAAAAACTCCCTGGGAGATTTTCGCCTGGTGTCCTACTTCATTTTTAAAGGTGTGATTATGAAGGTTTGCTATAGGCCTGTCTTCATTATCTCGAGATTGCCAAATATCCAGCTACATGTATTTGAACTATCCCGATCGCAAACTATCCAGCTAATTTGCGTCTTCATCAGACCGAAGTAGCAATTAGCGGGATATTTGGTCGGGATTGTCATCCCAAGATATCTTGGGATAGTTTGTAAAATATGCAAAAATATCCAGCTATTTATCAGACCGAAGTAGCAATTAGCGGGATATTTGGTCGGGATTATCATCCCAAGATATCTTGGGATAGTTTGTAAAATATGCAAAAATATCCAGCTATTTATCCGGTGCGTCTTCATCAGACCGAAGACTCGCACTATGCGCTAATGCTGAGCAAAATATCTTGAGCTAATTTTTCAAGGTTGAGGTTGAATCTCGAGCTGATGAAGACGCGATTTGTAACTTCGGGATTATTCCCCAAATCAGAAATAGCGGGCTATTTGGCAATCTCGAGATAGTGACGACAGGCCTTATGTGATCATTTCACCAACAGCCTTACTCATGTTCTAAGAATCCCTTCTGAAATTGACCCCAGTCATCCTCTCTGCCTGTCCTATGGGACTTTCAGACTCGAAAAAATGTTGTATAAGGAAACTTGTAAAATAATCGTACAACAAAAGTGATGTGTTCACAGGATAATAGAGATATTATATAGAATCTAGTTTAAAATATATGAGCAGTCTTCTACTGCATATTGAGATTAGATTGTGCTTGTCACTCACCGACTGTGACCCTTGTTTCATTGTTTACTACCTGTCAAGAACTTAGCCCCTTCCCCGTTTTTGTTTGATATTTATACTTTGTAGTACTTTTGTACCGATGACAGACACAGATTCTATGAGATATCTCTCAAAACAATTCTTTGTGGCAAAAGTCACCAAAGATGAAAAAAAAATAAAAAATTCTGGTATTGCTTTTCAGTTTTTAAATAGCCAAATAGTTTCCTTACAGCTAAATTTTTGTATTCTTCCGTACAGCTATACGATCATTTTTGCTTTGTCCGAATGGGTGTTAGAGATTCAGCAGTCAATGATACTACTGTTATTTGTTGACACTCTGTCTTGGTAGCTCCACAACACAGTAACCCCATGTATCCCCTTTCATGTTCATTTATGTTTAGAGAGGGGTCTTCAGCATACTTTAATCATGCCCTCATCGATGACATTCATCTTGTATGCTCCCCATTAGAAGGTTGTAAATGCTATGTAGCGTCAATGGCAGTTAGAACCTTCTTGCAGGCTGCTGATAAACTGGGCTCTCAAATAGAAAGTTCTACAGCACATGATTTGGACTCTGGAGACACTTGCCCTATGGTTGTTTCGATACCATGTATCCAATTCTTCGCAGGGGAAAGTCCACCCTTATGCCATAGCAACAATTTTCACTTTCATTACTTTCCTACTCACTTCCAGTTGAAGTACGCGTCCAGGGGGGTGTTTCACAAAGACCAAGATTGACTTTAAGTTGGACTTAACTATGGCAGGCTTTTCATGCCACTAGTTCCTCTACCCATTCCTGGCATTTGTTTCTCAAGGGACGTACAAATCGTGGTCACAAATCTCCAGAATTTACCTCTAAAGCTCCTAATGGTGAGAGCAAACGGTGGCATGAACGGCCTGCCATAGTTAAGTCCAACTTTTTTGTGAAACACTCCCCTGGCACGGTTTGTCTTCACACTGCACATCAGAGCGGTCTAGGAAGGGGACTCATATGTAGGCTTCCTGGCAAGGTTGTGTATCAACACTCACTGTTAGACCGCTCTAACGTAGACCGGTCCAGGAACTGAGTGAGAATGGGGTCTCGGTCTGTGCCCATGCAATTCTGTCGGACCATTTTGGAGTATCCATTGAAAGGGTCCAAAACAAGTTCTTCAAACTAGCCCAAATAAACATCGCATTCCTTCCATGATCCATCCATAATTCATCTTCCTGAGTATAGACTCTTGTACACCATCACCCTGTCCGAGAGGGAGAGAGAGAGAGAGAGAGAGAGAGAGAGCGGGATAGAGAGAGAGGGATAGAGAGAGAGGGATGCAGAGAGAGGGATACAGAGAGACAGAGAGAAAGAGAGGGATAGAGAGAGACAGAGAGAGAGAGAGAGAGATAAAGAGAGCTAGTGTGTACACTTATTGAGATAAATAAAGATTTATAATTATAATTTATCAACACTATATTATAAATACTGAATAAATATTAAACTTCTCCAACAACCATGGCATGTTAAGAGCAATTCTTTTTACTTTATTATCAGTTTATAGGCAATCATTGAGTATGGACATAAAACTGAATTTCAAGAGAAATCGCCATGCTATAAATGGGTTGTTTTGACTAACAAAATGTAAACAATGATGTTAACATACACACATATGCACATACGGGACTACCTGAGGCGGTTATTCGGGCCTATGGCTCAATTTCATTATCTTCATTTGTTAATTTATTTAGCTAGTAAAAATTATCTTTCAAACGCTTGTGTGGGATATCATTTACTTGATTCTTCTTGTGACCATTTATCATGATTTTTGTTGGATTCTTGAAGATATTAATTTTTCTGTCATGACCAATTTCTTAGACTCCAATCCAAGAGTACCTTGCCTCAATAAATCATCTCCAACACCCCGCCATTATTATCAGGTGAAACTCCGCTCCCAGTAAAAGTTAATGGGGAGAGGGAGAGCAGGGACAGGGGCCATAAATCTTTTTGCGGAGTAGTGGGGGTCGTTAAATCTTTTGAAGCTGGTTTACCTGCCCCATTTGATGTAATGCCGCCTGGCCCGGGCCCCGAGCATGGACCAGTCCACACTAGCCCAAGACTTGAAAAGATTTCACACTTGAACGACCTGAGAATAGTTGGTGTTTGAGACTCAAAGCAGAAATGATTCTGTTTGTTGACAAGTCCAGATGTACACCCTACAATCCACTAACTACATATTGTAGATCACTGTTTACACTTTAATTGGGCTTCAACAACAGTTGCAGGCATACTTTTCACATAGCTACTATGATTCAGATCATCAGTGCATCCATGGTAGATATTCAAAATAAGGCCAAAAATCAAGTCTGTCATGCGCCAGAAAAATAGGCATTTTTGGTATCAAACAAGAGAAATTTGTTTAGAGATTAACTTACCTTCTTTCATTTGCACACTGTACATGTGAAAAGTCTACAATGAGATAGATGTACAGTAAAACATAGCTGATTGCCTCATAAACGAGTGTGCTGCGGTCTGCTCGCTGCCCTCAAGTACATCTATCAGGGTAACATTGCCACTGTCAGTGTGGTGTGGATAGACCTCTGCAGGCAGAACCAAGGGAAGTTCCAATGCCCTGGGACCTTGGTGGTAGTCATAAATCTTGACACTGAAGATGTCGGCAGTAACTTCTTGAACTATCAGCGTCTGTGTGGAGCCAGAAGGGCATTAATAACTCTGTGTTAAAGGTACTATGTCCCATTTGCAGCCAACCTCAATTGCTGTAGGACTTTGCAGGAATTATGAATATGTCATGTATGTCCTTTCTGTGAAATTTAAACGTTAGCAGTGTCCTCATATTCAAATTATGCAAGGAAACCTGTTTACTTGCTAGACTTCACTGTTAGACACTATTGAGTGACTGACTGACTTTTTTTCTACTTTTAAATAACATACATGAAAAGAGTTGTAAAGGGTACATGAGCATTTGTCTACATCAATAACCCATTTCTTGTGATGGCCAAGATTAAACTGATTGAATCTTTGCGCAGCATAAAACGTATGACCATTCGGTACAATTGTCTGAAAATCTAGACTATTACTTTTGGGCTCTATAGCCCTAAAGTCAATTTGACAACTAATAGTCGTTATTTTCCCACTTGAAGACATTTTCAAGCCCCACCTTTTTTAGGGAAGTTCTAAATTAGTATTATCTTTCAAATGCAGTTGGAATTTAACTTTTTCATTTTTTGGCCTGCAAATGGGACATAGTACCTTTAAAGCATACGAGTAGATGCTCTTGTGGCTACAAACACACACAATTCCCTGTATGCTCACACCTAGACTAGTAATTTGTCCTGTACGAAAGAAACAATATTTGCCACTCTGTACATTCTCTTCAGAAGTTCTGTTAGTTGGAGTTCAATAATACTTCATGTAAACCATAACCTGGAGCGAAAGTAGCTTTTTTTTGGGGGGGGGGGGGGGGGGGTTAGAATCTCTTTTGTGACGTATTCAAACTTTAGAAATAAAAAAAATACATCAAACTTTACTTGCCCCAGGTGTAAAATTGTTGTCACAGTCAATTTCCCCAGAAATCTTGTCAAAATGATTTAGATTCGATGATGATTTACGGCGAGAAATTTGACTGCTTGCATACCATTGCTTGTCTCAGGTGAGAAGCTTGGGGTCATTTGGGGTCAAATTCCAAGTCTTTTTCTTTCTATCCAGGTGTTGGGATGACTAGTCTTATGCCTACAGACCTTGATCAGGGTTTTCTATAAACCAGATATGTTCATTTGTATGAGACTTTGGCAAATTTCGCCAGTGGTAAAGATTCGAGAAAAGAATGTCATGAAATATTAAATTCAAATTTAACTTTAATCATGTCATAGACAACAGGCGCTTCGCAGAGCCTTAAGCCACAAAACGGCTGCCGTGATTAATTTGCAAAAGTTTAGCGTGATGAGATTATTATTTTTTTCTTCAAGATATCCCAAATAAAACATTAAAACATTAAAACAAATCAGTAGACATTTGTCCTTAAGATGACACTTTTGTCCTTAAGATGACACATTTGTCCTTAAAGATGAAGTTGAGTTCTGATCATGCGATTGCATTGTGAAAGAAACGGTGTGGAACCGACCAGAAAAGGTTGATCATCTAGCATATATAAATTTGTGTGTATTGCAAGGTTCTGGAATCATCAAAATGATAAGAAATTTGGCCAAGTCTTGGTAAAGTTACAAACACTGTACACAGAAAGATGTATATGGGACTACACGAACACGTGGCGTAAAAAGCCGGCCCCCGATTTTTACGATGTTACATGCATATTTAGAATATGAAGGCATTTGAAGAGCCATGCTTTTCAGGGAACATGTCTTATCTGATGTTCTTCCACACTTGCATAATAAGAATGAGTAATGCTCACAAATTATTTTTCACCTCTTCCCAGAACTCAACCTTCTCTTTAAGATGACACATTTGTTTCTATAAATTAAATATGAGTAAATGTGGAGATTGATAACGTTGTCCTAACATGTCCTAACAAGATGAATAAGCTAGGTCCATATTCATGTTTTCCTTCAAAATAGCAAAGAAAATCCCTTTCTATTTGGAAATCTATTTTTGGAAAGCATGTGTTACTGCAAACTAAATGTTTAAATTCATTGCCATGGCATTGGGGTTTGTGGTAATGTGAGTTTAATGAGTATAGACATTGATACTTATATAGGTCTGAAAAGAATGGCACTGGATAATCATGAATTCTGACTTCAGAGTACTTAAGTTAATTTCATGATAAAATTGTATAGCTACATCATTACATGATGTTATGTTATTACAATTTTCTAGTCTGGATGTGGCATACAAAATATATCATTTAACCAAATGTGTAACAAAACGCATGTTGGGCTTTGTTTCGAACAAACGTTAATGAAGGGATCTAGTTTGAACGCTGTATCGTTCTAAAATTATATAATTGGGTAGAGCTTATCACGATGATTAGTCAGCTCTCATCAACTGACCAATTCAGAAAACTAGTTTCTTTATCATCATTGTATGTTGTCCAGTATGTATGCCCTCGCTATGTGACGATTCTTTACATGACCTTTGTTTTTCTACATGTATTGTATGAAAGCCTGAACATGCTCTAATTGTAAATCAGGTCGTCGCTTGTTTGTCACACATAATTGATTTATGCCATGGGATTGACTTGAGCCTGGCGTTTCAATTTAGTGCTTTTCTTGGAAGTCAAAAACAAGACGTATAGATCTCCTAATTAAACAGCCCCAGAAAACCACAGCACTGAACACCAACAAATGCAAATATTGTTCAGTGAGGACAAAGATTGTGGTTAATGGAAGTTCTATCAGAAGTGCATATGATTGTCTGGAATTGAACCGTTGTGGAAAACGAAACGAAATTCTTTATCTCGATTGTTTGATTCCTGCATCCAAAATATTATTATGGATATTTACTCAAGTTGTTTTTATGTCTCCGTCGATCACCGTTTATTTGTTTAATTGAGTCATAAGTGGTCTGCGTGGCGCAATTATACATTTGTAGATGTTGCATCAGATTGGGGTGTTATTTTAGGTTACTGTTCTTTCTAAAGTCCATGTTTACCATTCAAGAGAAGAGGGCTACAACTTACAAGACAAGGGGTAGAGGATTTGGCAAAACACAAACAATAAATGTGATGACGAAGAAGAAGAAAGAAGAGTTGCCTAATAATAGAATGCCGATTGTTGATTAAAAATACCCAACTTAAGTCTTCAATCTTGTGGCTTGTACCTTGTGCTTGATTGTTCAGAGTTTGTATTGACATGCAGTAGCTAAGAGACAGCAAGAGACAGCAAGAGTGAGAGAGAGAGAGAAAGAAAGAGAGGAAAGGGTGGGAAAGGGGATCAAGTTTGGGAGAAAAACAACTTCAGTTTTTGTGGTTTTTAGAAGGCATCCCTCCCTCTCTCCCTCCAACAACCTGTAGCCAACTCTGAACCGAACCCAGTACCTAACAGTCTCAAACGGCTTGGTCTCGTGGAGTTTACACAGCATCCAGATCTGAAAGGGGGAGAGAAAAAAATCAAAGGAATGAACAAACGCGAAAGGCTGGCTATCCGCCCACAATGGTGGCCCGTGAATGGAGGGGCCACAGCCTGAGTCATTCCATTCAACAATCGGTCTGCTACCCCGAACAATAGGTGTTTGTGCACCTTCAGGGTCGCTCAAGCGTGATGCGCTGGCATGCTAGCTATGATCTGTTTCTTGCAGGTTTTACTACCTGTTCAACAGACGCTCTCATAAATCATGTTTGAAAAAAAATGACAACCCCCTGCGTGATGGTGTATTCCATCAATGCTCCTTACTAAAAGTTTCCAGAGGGGGATCCGTATTGATGTTTTTATTGTACGCCCCTGTTGATATTTCATAATTTGGAGGGGGGGGGGGGGTTGTTGTACATGATGATGAAATATGGGAACTCATGTGTTTTGGTCTGCAGGTAGTGTTAGCCTCTGCTTACATTTAAATACAATTTTACTTTTTAATTTACATTGTATATGTAGGTTTATGACTTATGAATGATTTATTGTCTTGCTGCAACATGTTGTAATTAATGGCTCAAAAGAAATAGCAAAACTTTTAACATTAAATAAATAGATTTAGTCATCATGGTAGATGTGTTGACAGACCTGTTTGTGTAGCCCTACAAGAAAAGAGAGAGGAAACTTTTAAGGAGAAGTTTGCCCTCAAAATCCTGCCTCAAGTCATGAAACAAGTTGTTGCTGAGTTGTCAACAAATTCCATTGAAAATTTCCCATTCTTCATAATTGTTCATAAATGTACAATACATACATATACGTCGAGTAATAAAAAAAAATATATAATGCCTGTACTTGTTTGTCACATGCAGAACTTGTAGATATAAATAAAAGTAACACAGCGATGCCCATTCTTGGTTTAATCATCCGTTATAATCCATTGATGCACTTGTTATGACGAAACGGGCCTCAGACAAACTTGGATCGCACTTACACACACCCACTCCCTCTCCCACCCTTCGACAACGGTTGACTCTAGCCACCAGCGGCACACTCTTTCAAGGGTAATGGTCCTTGGGTGCTGTGGGTTATTTTTGACCCCATTTTGATGGTGCCAATTTTCTACCCATTCATAGAGCGAGCTGCGCCGTTTCCAGGCGATTAGGTGTGATTGGCATAGGTTAAACAGGGTGTATTCATATGTATTTGTGATGAACGTAATGACAGGATTGTGGAGAAGTAGAGATGGGAAGAAGAAGGGAGCAGTAGAGATAGATAGATAGATAGATAGAGATGGGAAGAAGAAGAGAGCAGTAGAGATAGATAGAAAGATAGATAGAGATGGGAAGAAGAAGAGAGCAGTAGAGATAGATAGAAAGATAGATAGAGATGGGAAGAAGAAGAGAGCAGTAGAGATAGATAGATAGATAGATAGAGATGGGAAGAAGAAGAGAGCAGTAGAGATAGATAGAAAGATAGATAGAGATGGGAAGAAGAAGGGAGCAGTAGAGATAGATAGAAAGATAGATAGAAAGATAGATAGAGATGGGAAGAAGAAGAGAGCAGTAGAGATAGATAGAAAGATAGATAGAGATGGGAAGAAGAAGAGAGCAGTAGAGATAGATAGAAAGATAGATAGAGATGGGAAGAAGAAGAGAGCAGTAGAGATAGATAGAAAGATAGATAGAGATGGGAAGAAGAAGAGAGCAGTAGAGATAGATAGATAGATAGATAGATAGATAGATAGATAGATAGATAGATAGATAGCAATATGTACAAGAGATATAGATACACTACAAGAGGGATGTAGAGGGGGGGGGGGAGGAGATGCAGAACACAACTATTAAGAAAAGTAGAGTTTCTTACCTTACAAATGAAAGAAAGGGGCAAAAAAAAAGCACCTCGTACTTTCATGCCATTTTCTTCTTCATCAAACAACACCTATCTTTCAAGCCCTTCCTCCTTGCACCGTAGAAATATAGAATGAGCTTTCTTTTAAAAATAGATCAAATGATCTTGATAGATAAAATGAGCATGTCATTTATAACATATCAGGTTGTTTTATGTACATTCCAGGCCACACAAACAATAATTCCATATCTTTAGGTCACTCATGTAATATCGTCCTTGTTTTCACGAAGTGACGGTAGTGAGGAAAATCGTAACGCAAAGTGAATGCAATTTGTTTTCACTACCGTCACTTCGTGAAAACAGCGACGATATGATGCATCCTGACTGTCATTACTTGAACATATATCTCAATTTTTTTAGTTATTTTAGGAGTAAAGACAATGGAATTAGTGTTTGATAAAACAATACATGGAGGTACAAACAGATTTTTCAAGGATTTTAAAGAGAGAATTATTTGTTTTGAATTCATATTTAATGCCAAGTGATGCAGATTGTAGTTAGTGTAACTAGTTTTTTGGGGAAGTATATTTACTGTTAAAATTCTCTTTTATTTTGTATTACAACTCACAGTTGTTTTAAGATCTACACTCTCTGAGTGTGTTTGAGATCTGGACTAAGACTTGGGTGTCTATGCGTAATACGCTTCTAGTTCAAAACAATGCTAAGAGCTGCATGCTCTGTTTAGCCCAACCTGATTTTACGATAATCATCCGCAAATTGGAACAGAATACACCATTAATTTCACCAAGCTACTGCCAGCTGCGGAGTATGAAATTTCAAACCAATTTCACTGTTCTGAAGACGTGCTCCCATCTATTGAGTAGTTCTTGCTGGTAGGAGGTAGCACGCGGCTAGCTCATTGCTGGGTGGATTTTTCACCCATTAAGCTATTAATATTTAGCATACCTGTAGAGATACTTGCTTGGGACCTGTTTAGATGCTATGGTGTATTTTCTGTTAAGGGCCATAAGGGCAATGGTACAGATCTTGGGCTGATAATGCCCCTATGTCACCCAACAGATGGTCATTAGTGAATGTGTTTGGTTCAGAATACACACCTGTGTAGAAGTCTGTGTTACAACATATGATTTAAAGCCCCACTGTACTCCTAATAGCTACTTGCGCCCTCTATATAGCAAGCAATGCCTAATCGGTGACCACTGGTCCCCCATGATCCTCTTTTTCTTATGTTAAGTGAGAGCTGATTTGATGAGATAACCACCTGTCAGTGACCTTGCAGGGTGGTCTAATCCCTCCTGTAAATTAGTACAGATGGGCTTTAATGCCCTTCTGGCTCGCAGCAGACAATATGAAGTGGATTTGTTGGGTTTTTGAAGGAAATATATTGCATTCAGCATGACGAGCATGTCTTATCTGGGTTTTCTCACAGATGTAAATCACTCAGAATATATCTCTCAAACTTGCCTAACCCATATACTGAAACACCACAAACTTATGCGTGCGAGGAACCTTTGAGAATCTCCCAAGTTGCGTGATTCATGAGAGTTTTACGACACGAAATAATTGAATAACAAGACAATTTTTTTCCATTGGCCAAAGTTTCTTGATACCCAAACGACCGTCATTAAAATGTTGCACAGTTTCTGATTTCACATTGTTCTATGTACAAGTAGAGTATTGAACATTATTAGGTTCTTCATCAACCTATAGCTACTACTGACAGTTTACTTTCTCATCTTTCATAAATCTGCACACGAAGGGCTCTTAACCTTGTCCCACAGCTCGTCGACCGAAGAAGAATGATTTGCATATTTTATTGAATATTAATGAGTCTTTTGTTTTTTTCTCCCCTATTTCTATCATTCTGCAGGTAGTCTATGCTGTGCCTAGCTATCTTTGGTAAGTGTACCTTTCTTCTACATAGATTCTAAGATGATTCTGCATCGTGAAGTGAGTTATTGTATGTATGCCAAGAGAGGGCAGTGTGTTATTTACATCAATAAATCAACGTATCTACCTATTCTACTTTGCTATTGTTGCACCTCAACATTGCATAACCGAAACTTAAAACACATCGCCAAATTGCTCATACCCCCCCCGCCCAAAGGCGCCCTCCGTGACCCTTGCGTCCGAGCGCCGCCAACGTAACCTCTTCCTCTTATCTCTTCGCATCCGAACGGATAAGTTACACTAAAAATCGCTCCCAAAAGTTGAAGAGTTTTTCCTCTTTTAGTCACTTTTTGGTTCGCATTTTCGCCTTTTATAATATTCTCTACGATTTCCTGTTCGTTAGAGAGTAGTTTCACTCCGTGAATTTATTTATTTATCAGTATTCTAGAACGTTTTCTTGCCGACTACTGTTACGTTTCCGCTTTCGTGTTTGCCTGTCCTCACTCCTCCGAGGCCTCGGGTGCGTGCGGGGGTAGTCGGTGGGGTGTTTTAGTCTCTGGTAGTTTATTTAATTCTTGTTGATAATTGCTCGTACCCTTTGTTTAATTTTCTTTCCCGCAGGTTATAATATGTCTCGCAGTTCTTATTTTCTCTTAGCAGGTTTCACGAAGAAGAAATCAAGTTCTGTCGCGAGAAAGAAGACGATGGATTCTATTAATAGTTACGCCCCTCGGGAGCGGTGGTGACACCGCAAACCCCGGGGATGCGAACGTCAGTGGACGTTTATGCGGGCAAGGGAAGCCCAGGGGAATGGTTGAGGGGGCGATTTTATCTCCCCTCGATACGGTGCCCGGAAACCCAGAGGTACTAACTCTGGGTGGAACGGACCTTAGTTCTGTGCCGCCATCAATTGTCCCGTCAGGGCTTTTGTGTGGACGGTACGAAAATCCATCGACGGATACGAAGACGAAGGATTCTACTAATAAGTCTTCGTTAGTTACGCCCCTCGGGAGCGGTGGTGACACCGCAAACCCCGGGGATGCAAATGTCAGCAGACATTTTTGCGGGCAAGGCAAGCCTATGAGAATGGTCGAGGGGGCGATTTTATCTCCTCTCGGGACGGTTCCCGGAAACCCAGAGGTATTAACTCTGGGTGGAACGGGCCTTAGTTCTGCACCGCCAACAATTGTTCCGTCAGGTCTTTTGTTTGGTCGGTGCACAAAGCCATCGACGGATATTCGGGTTGCTTCCGTGGATCCGGACTTGAACCGGTCACCGATCGGTTCTTCTATCCCTTGTTCGGATTTGCCGGTTTCGGTTTTCGGTCCGGGTACCCGTGCAGCCGAGTCGGATCCTGAGGCTTCAACTAACCGCGCCTCTCCGTCGGTGCATGTTCCGTTTTCCCGATTCGGTTTGCGGCTCCTACCGTCGGGCTTTTATCGGATAACCGTCCCGTTCCTTCGGCCTTTTACGTTACCGCTACGTCTCGTAAGAGGCGGGGTTCCCGGGACGCTGTGGCCGGTTCTTCCTCGGATTTTGTTTATCCTTCGAAGAATCCGCGCTCTGATTTTACGGAACCGTTTGCGGCCCCTCGGGGTCCGCCTTTGGTGGCTACTCTCCCTCCGTCGGTGCCTCCACCCCCGCCGGATTTTTCGGATTGGATGCGGGTTGTTGCTGACGCTTTTCGATCTTCGGTGCCCGAGTCGGCTCCTCCGGTTCGTCCTACTTCACTTTCGGATCCGATCGCGGTTGATTTATTTTCGGAGTTTTCCGAAGATGCATCGATCTCGCCTGAGCAGTCGCCGGTGCGGGTTTCGAGTTGTCATATTCGGCCGGGGTCCTCTCTGTTTGCTTCTCCGCCTCACGCTTCGTTGGGCGCTCTGAGAGGCGGGGATCGTCCCTGTTTATCTGGTCAAGATAGGGGGGGCTCGGTTGATCGTTGGGACACTGGTTCCATCGCTCAGTCGTTTGGTTCAGTTGCGGGGGATGATGCGTCTACTCCGTTTGTGTCTCTGGCGGCGGATTCGTTAGCCTTGTTTCACAAATATGTGCCCGATTCTTGTGTCGTCCCGGTGTTATCGTCGGGGCGGCGGGACTTCCTGTCTTCTAATTCGGACTCTTCAGCGGTTCAGGGACTGTTTCTTCCTGATCTACACGAAGAAGAATTTGTGAATGCCGCAGAAGACTTGTCGTCATCGACGGGATTTCTTAAGCGGCAGGTGGACAAGTACGCTTTCGTTCCTCAGGATGCGGTTTTGTTTTTGTGTCCTAAACGGGTTTCTCCCAAACTTGTGGCGGTGGCCAGTCGTTTGGGGAAGAAGTTTGGGACTCGTGGTCCTTTTGATATAAGTGACATTTTGTTGTTTGATCTTTTCTCACGGCTTGCGGTGACTTCGCATTCCATCGAGAAGTATCGTCGGGAGGCTGTGCTCACTTCTTTGGGCATTCGACCGCATCAAATTCCAGGACTGCTTCCGCAGATTCCAGTGGCCAGCCCCCACCTTTGTGGAGATAGTTTCACTACTCTACTGCAAGCCGAGATTGATGGTGAGAAGCAGGCTCGAGACCTGTCCGTTGCTTTTCGCGATGTCCAAGAGCCGGTTCCTTCCTCCAGACCTCGTAAGAAAAGTTGAAGTTTTCGGGTTCTTTTCGTAAGAACGTCGTCCAGTCTAAGGGCCGCCCTCAGGACTGGTACCCGGCCGAGGAGGAATACCAGGATCGTGGTCGTCCTTCGTCTCGAGGTTCTTCTTACCGTGATTCTTCTATCTTCCCGGACTCCCTTTCGTGGTGGTGGGAAGTCATTCTCTAGAGATGGCTTCCCCCGAGTGCTTGGGTCTTAGGTCGGCGGGCGGCTCCGGAGATTTCTCCCGGCGTGGGAGAAGATCACTAGCGACGCATTTGTTCTGTCGGTGGTACGGGAATTGTCGCCGGTGTTCGTAATGCCCAAGTGCTCGGGTTCTTTGAGAATGATTCTCAACATGAAGCGGTTTAACCTTCATTTGGGAAAGGTTCTTTTCCGAATGGATCATCTGGCAACCATCCTTTCTTCATTGAATCCCGCAGACGTCGCGGTTTCTTTGGATCTTCGCGACGCTTATTTTCATGTGCCGGGGCAAATTCTACCGTTACAGAGCGCTCCTGTTCGGTTTGCGCCCTGCTCCTCGGATTTTCACGAGAGTCGTGGCGTCAGTCAGGCTGTTGGATCATATGCAGATTCTGATCAGTACGACTCAAGATATCGGATTTCTCATAAATTGGGAGAAATCAGAATTCGTTCCGACTCGCACGCCGTCTTACCTAGGTGCTCAGCTGGACATTCGTCATCAGCTGGCTCGTCCCAGTCTCGACAGGGTCGAGACGATAGTCAGGACTGCTCGGTCTCTGAGATGTGCACGTCGGGTGAAAGCCGAGCGTTGGCTTCAGTGGCTAGGGTTTCTCTCCAGTCTAGTCGACATGCTTCCAGATTGTCGACTATTGATGAGTCCCTTCCAACTCTTTCTGTTGGAGTTTTATCAGCCGAGCGTGAGTTCTCTTTTGTCATGGATCCCCCTGTTGTCCAGAATCAAGGGTCTTCTAGGTCCTTGGCTTCGTCGTTCCTTCTTCCTTCAGGGCGGACGCTTCCGAGTTCCTCTCCCTTCCGTGACCGTCACCACGGACGCGTCGCTGTTGGTTTGGGGAGGTCATTGCCAGGGGTCAATGATTTCAGGAGACTGGAGTCATCTGGAATTTCTACCCCACATCAATGTGTTGGAACTCATGGGAGTGTTTGCTTCGCTTCGTCACTTCCGTGCTCGTCGGGTGGGTCGTTCGGTTCTGATTCTTACGGACAACGTATCGGTGATGGTGTACATCAACAGACAAGGAGGCACTCTTTCTGTGGCTCTGAACGAGTTGGCCTCTCAACTCTGGGCGTGGTGCAAGGGGGCGAGGGTGTTCCCGATTGCATCACATATCCCGGGCGAAGAGAATATCTTAGCGGGCTTTCTCTCCAGAGGCAAGTGCCTTCCCTCGGAGTGGACTCTGACTCCGACTGTCTTCAGGCAACTGAGGAGAGTGTTCGGTGTTCTCGACATCGATCTCTTCGCAACTTCGCTCAACCATCGTTTTCCTCGATTTTCTCGAGAGTCCGGGAACCAGGAGCTTTTGCTCTGGACGCTTTCGCGATCCCGTAGAGGGATGGAGGGCTTACGCCTTTCCCCCGTTCGCGTCGTTTCCCTATGTGTTCTGGAAGATCAGGGAAGATCAAGCGATGATGATTCTCATAGCTCCTTGGTGGCCGGCGAGGTCGTGGTTTCAGGACCTCCTGACCCTCCTGGTGGGGACTCCGTGGTCGTTGCCGTGTCATCCGGATCTGGTGTCGCAACCTCTGTCTGGTTTTCTACACCAGCGGCCGGAAATCCTCCGTCTGACCGCTTGGCGGTTATCGGGAAGAGGGCTCGTTCGTCAGGTTTCTCCGAACGTGCTGCACAATTTCTAGTCCAGAGTAGACGAGAGTCGACCAGGACGGTTTTCAGCTCATGGTTGGATGTTTTTCACACTTGGTGTGAGGAGGTGGGCGTCGCCCCTAGAGAGGCGTCTTTACCTTCTATTGCTGACTTTCTGATCTCTTTGTATGACAAGGGGAGAGCTCTGTCAACGATTTGTGGCTATCGGTCTGCTATCTTCGTTTTCTTCTGCTCCTCAGCTAGCGGCTCTTTTGAAGTCTTTCTTCCTTAAGAGACCCTTCTTCAGACCTCTGACGCCAGTGTGGAGTTTACCCAAGGTTTTGGCCCTCCCTTCGAACCGCTGTGTTCTGCGACGCTTCTGCTTACTACGGTCAAGACGGTTTTTCTCATGGCAATCACTTCTGGTCAGCGTAGGAGCTCACTTCATACCCTTTCAGTTACCCCTGGGCATATCCGCTGGGAAGGACGTGGGGTTCGTTTGATTCCCAAGGCTTCTTTTATTGCTTAGAATCAGTCTGACACGTCGGGTTCAGTGGAAGTGGTGCTTCATCCCTTGTCGGATTTTTCTTCGGTTTTCGGGGACGGACTGTGGTGTCCCGTTCGCGCCCTCAAATGGTATCTTTACAAGACGAAGCCTTTTCGCAAGTCGGATCAGCTCTTTCTGGTTTCTCGAGAGCCACTTTCGGCGGCATCTCGGGATAAGATCTCCAGGTGGTTAGTCTTGGCTATCAAGGCGGCGGGCCCTGAGGCCTTGACGCCTGGCAGGACTCCTCGTGCCCATGATACTCACAGTGTCAGTACGTCTTGGGCTCTTTTCATCGGAGTTTCAGTTCGAGATATCTGTAAAGCAGCTTTTTGGAAGTCTCCAAGTTCTTTTTCTGCTTTTTACCTCAAAGATGTGCCCGCGGGCGAACGAGCCTTTGTGGTCGCTTCTCTGAAGGCGGCTTCGTCGTCTATTTCTCATTGAATTGATAAGTTTGCTTGGTTTTTACCACCCGGCATTAATCTGTGCTGGTCTTTAGCAAAGTAGAATAGGTAGATACGTTGATTTATTGATGTAAATCATGAAAATCAGTATTGATTTTATTATTTACGATATAAATCTACGTATCTACCTATTTTCCCTCCCTCCATCCCCAGCGCCTTTACCAAGGTGTGTCCTAGGGAACTCGTGATAAGAGGAAGAGGTTACGTTGGCGGCGCTCGGACGCAAGGGTCACGGAGGGCGCCTTTGGGCGGGGGGGGTATGAGCAATTTGGCGATGTGTTTTAAGTTTCGGTTATGCAATGTTGAGGTGCAACAATAGCAAAGTAGAATAGGTAGATACGTAGATTTATATCGTAAATAATAAAATCAATACTGATTTTCATGGTTTGCTTCATAGCATATTATGAGAGATAGTTGTGACACTGGGTCATAGGTTAAATCGCAGAGCTCAAAATAGTTCCCTCCCATGTACAATCTCTATGGGAGGGCACTATTTGGAGCTCCAGGAAATAACTGACCAATCACAAGCAACTTCTGGAGACGTAACTCTCTAAACTACATCTAGCTATGATATAGTTCATTTATTTTTGAATCACACTTCAAGGGAAATTCCACCCTTATATCAAGTTCATTTGAATAAGAGCAGAAAAAGAAAGAATCACATATATGAAAATTATTGGAAAGCTATTAATATTTATATTCTTAAGTATCGGTGAAACCGCAACTCTTTTATTTTGTGAAAAGCTTTTTCTTTGGTGAGAAATTGGAAGTTACAAAATTAAAAGGAAAAACCTAAATGGAGATTAACCAGTTCAGGGAATTTACAAATTCATAGTGTGATGATTGTGATCTTGGAACTGCTATTGTTAATTTCTTTGTCGGTACTTTCTCCTATTTTTTCAAACATTCATTGATCTATCAATCTTATTTTCTGCTCTTATGAATTGAAATAAATCATTGAAATAAGAGGGTACCCCTTTAAAAGTGATGATCAGTATTGGAAACATACCTACCAACTCCCATCAATTATTTCCCTCTCAAAGCATTTCAGAAAGTAATTTAGAAACTGTTGGCACTTTGTCAATATATTTCAATCTTATGTCTGAGTTTTATTTATAGATAACTGATTTACTAGTGCAGGTATGTGTATATGTTAATTCATTAACTTGTATGTTGCGTAGAGAATAGGCATTGTACGAGGCATATGGATAGCATTTTTTGTTGTGTGTGAGAGATGTGGTTTCTTTGTTTTCAGAAAGATTTCTTGTTTTGATTGAAAACGGCATTCGTGAATTTGTGAATGTTGCGGTTGAAAATTTTAATGATTCATGGAGCATAGGAATTGTATAAGGCATGGGTAGCAGTTAATTGTAATGTGTGAGGTATGGTTTCTTTGTTTTGAGAAAGGTTTCATGTTGAGATTGAAAAAGGGAGTGAATAGTGCATTCTGGAAGTACATTAGACCTATAGCTTTCTCACGAGGGTATACAATGTCCACATACTTTGCTGAAATCATAGTTTGATAAGTGATTGACAATGAATTTAAGTTGTTTGGGATCCTACACAAGACATTCAAGGCAAATGCATTACACTGGTTCACAAGTCTAATTGGACCTTCCCCAATCACCCTTAGCCCAATCGCCCTTCCCAAATTGTTTCCCCTTCCCAAATTATTCCCCCTTCCCATTCACCCCCTCCCCATTGGGTCCCCTTCCCCCACAGTATACTGCCAGACAGCCAGATCTCCTTCCTCGGTGGAAGGAAGCTAGTGTGATGTAGGATTTAAGGCTCAGACAAACGAACCGTGACTCGGCAAAGACCCAGATCAGATAACTACAGTCCCACTACATTTATATCTGTGTCGTTTTCAAGAAAACTTTATTTTTATCATAAAAGTAATGGATATTTGTCAATGTGACAAGCAATAATTAGTTGCTTGCAGCTGCTTCATTTTTCCCCTATAGTCACAATTTCAGTAGGATATATCAGGGTTGCTTTGTCAGAAAACCTCCTACAAGTTTTGATAGGAATGTTTGCATAAACGCTGTTGTTGCATAACTTTTAACAATTTCAGCAATATCTGGGCCAGAATGCCCTAAAACTGTGAACCTAAATTGAGATCTATACAGTTTTATTTTTATTAGGTGAGAAAAATGTATTTTGAAAACAGGATAAGTAAGATAATTTTGCTACTAGAAAGAGTTTAACCAATTCCACTCTCTAGGGGATAGTATCATGTCCTCAATAGATATTAGAGTTCAGATTGTAGGATTAAGTGAGAGGGGAAGGAAGTACATCAAGGAGGTGTGAATTAACGCCCATCGGTAGCCCGCTAACCCTGGTAATTTCAAACTACCGCTTGCCGTCCGTTGGGATTGGTGCAAATAACGACTGATGTTTGCCATTCGGTACTCACTCCAATATAGACAGGTGGGACTGTTAAAGAGAACGATGTAAAAATACGGCTTTGCCAGGATGTCGTGTCTGGTTTTCGGGGCCCGAAATAGCCTGCGAGTCTTGTGCCGAAATTTGTTTTTTCCACCATGTGCCACGGACGTGCGGTTAGGAACTTTGGGTTTCCCGTTAGGAAAGTGCCACGGGCATGTTCAACGGCGGTGAGTGCAGACTCGCGACTCTGCTCGGGTGGTGAAGCCGGAAGCACCCTCAGATTATGGAAGCGTGTTATGGAGAGGGGGGACAAAGATTCGGTTGCTGCCGGTAAAAGAGCTGCGATTTATCTCTGGTACACATTGAGTACCAGCTGTGGCCGGGACAGAAATTGGTCTATCCCCGTGATTTCCTGTTATTGGGTAACGCGCCCCTTGTGAGTCACTGTCCCCTTCGTGGCACAAAGAAGTACCAGGGGAACGGGTTGACAGCTCTCCCCAGCTACCCCAAGCGTAGAAAGCAAGCAACTACCTGCATAACAATACCGTTAACCCCTCAGTAGTTAGTTAGCGTTCTGGCGAGGTGCCAGTTCATGATTATCGACCAGCGCCCTTCAGAAGTACTCATATCTCCCTGGAGATTTTCCCCCATCTCTCGTCACTGTTACAAGTGCATGTCATGCATATCATGAAAACTATCCTAACCATATGTATTATCCAACTTCAACACCCCGTAACACGGGAGGATTCTGACTACCCCCTCACGGGGCCCCTCTCCCATTTTCTTTTTCAATTTCAGAGAAGTCGTTGCAGACTTGGATTTAATCTCGTTACAAATCACATAATCGGCCTGGTTGTTCATTAGATCAGGCCGGGACATTCCAATAAGAAATGCGAGGATTTCTCTTTCCAGGAGAAAGTATCAACTTGTACGAAACCGGGGACAGTGCAAGGACGAGAGCCGCTTTAGAATCGAAGGGAAGGCACGATCACCCTGTTAGCTGAAGCTAGCAGGAGAGTTTCCGAAGGCTAACTTGACACTGTCATTTTAAGGAGGAAATGAGATTAAGCCAATTACCCCCGTCTTGTCTAGTGTCGAGTTTAGGACTCATTAAGGAAGTGATAGGTTACAGGCAAACCATAAAGGAGAGAATTAGTGAGCGGATTACTGCAGTAATGTCACTCCATGTTTTGGCCAAGGCAACATAATCCCCGTCTAGAACTATCCATATTTTTCAAACTATAAACAATCGCCTGATTTTTTCTCATCACTACTTTTAACATTCTGTAAAAGCACTCCGAGACATTGTAAATGTATTAGGCGCTATATAAATCCAGACTGTTATATTGAATTACTGTTTTGAAGATGTATCAGAATGCATTCATTCCTTTGTGTAAAACCAGTTTTGTTGAGAGGTGTCAAATTGTTATTGTTATTTAAATATTTTTATAATATAGTTAATAGTTTTAGGGTGCTACATGGAATGGAAACCTGTGAAGTGTCCTGTATTACATATCTCAGTTTGAAATCTTATTTGCTTCTTTAGATGGCCCCATTTTCAGTTTGCGGTTTGGTGATTGTGTGTCTATGCCTCCGTAGGGCTCAACATCATAAAGGCTTGTTTAGAACTTCAGAAATGGCGCTGTAAACTGCGGGGAAAACCCCCACCATGCACATATTCACTGAGCTCTATGTTACAAGATACAGACATGTGAAGTGTATTACACTTAACATAATCATTCAAAAATACTGCAGTCTTGCCCCGTCATATCTGAACGAATAAAGGTAATACAAAGTTTTGGAAAATTTTGAAAATTGGGTGGATAGTGATTCTTTACAATTAAAATATATTTGGATGCCCCTGTGGATATATTATAAGCACTGGAAAATTTAGCCCCTAAAACACTGCTGCTTTTGAGAAAAATTGAATATAACAATTTACCGGTGCTCCCGGTAAATTTTGATAAATTTCAAATGGCGCCTACGGCCGTATAATGGTAGCTGTGACCATGAAAATATCAGAATATGTAGTTGTGACATATAATTTCCAAACGGGAATAGCTAATCGGTCGATTTTAGTCAAGAAACATTGTTTTATAGCTTTATTAATATCTTGACCTTGAGAGGGTGCTATACAACATAAAGAGTTTATTATTTATAATTTCATAAAGTTAAGACTCGATTTCAACCGCGACAACGATTACTGAATATTGAAGGATCGCATATGCGTCTACTATGGTCATTTGAACCAAATTCATGATCCCATACCAAAACTTTGTATTACCTTTAAGAGGTTTGGTGTACATTAGCCCCCCAATTTTATTCCGAGATCATCCCCCCCCCCAAAAAAAAAAAAAAATCTTGTACAGTTCAAAGTGCATAGAGACCCTAAAAGATTCAGTAGAAGAATTTTTTGCGGCAAAGGCCATGTAGAGTCCAGTAGTACACTGGATTAAAATGTGACAAAAACGTGGATTAAAATATGAGGTACTTTTGACATTTCAACTTATGTTGGATATCTTCCCTTCCTTTGTCTCTCAAATATGATGTCAGCTTCTAAAAGTAGACTATGACATAAGGTATGTCACATACTGTAATGCATCTGGATGAATGACAGGTTCTTTGGTAAACTAGGTATATAGCCAGCAGCCCAGAATCGGCCGACAACTCGAGCCGACTGGAAGAAAGCTCGAACAAAACTCTGAAAGTTTGGAGGAGGGGGCAGGAAAGAGGAGTTAGTCACCCAATTTGGGTTTTAAAATAGGATTTAATACGGGACTTGATCTTGTGCTATAAATGCACGGATATAAAAAAAGTACCGTAATTGCTCGCTGGCGTTTTGCCGAGCTTAAAAGATGTTTTGATTGAGGTTTAGAGCTATGAGACAAAGAGAAGACAGAAACTGCTGGGTTTTTTAAGAGTTTCGATAAGATTGGAAATGTACAGTGTAAATGCTGAACAAAGGCTTAAATACTAAGTTCATAGGCAACTTTTTGATTTTCAATAGTACTGTAATTGGAGGAGCATATTCTAGTAGATGTTTTTTTAAAGAAATCTGTGAGGTTTTTATGTCCACTTGACATTGGCATAGTTACTCAATCATTTCTTTGTCTGTGCGAATACCTATATTTATAAACTGTATAAAGCTGCAATGTTGTGTTGCGGTTACGATTGAATGTTGTATTGCCATGCCAACATTGTCAACAACAAACAATGATAAGTGTAAAATCACCGCCCTGTTTTGAACTGGAGATGACACCCCGTCCCATCCTTAGTGTTAAGGATTGTTAGGAATTTATCATTTGTTCATTTTTAGTTTCATTTTTTTCCATTTTTTTCTTTCTCTGTGTGTCTGTCTGTCTCTCTTTCTATCTCTCTCTCTCTCTCTCTCTCTATTTATCTCTCTCTCTCTCTCACTCTCTCTCTCTCTCTGTCTGTCTGTCTCTCTCTCTCTCTCTCTCTCTCTCTCTCTCTTTCTCTCTCTCTCTCTTTCTCTCTCTCTCATAAGTGGAATGAAGCATGAATGTTCAATCACATTGTGAACGCCCCCCCCCCCCCCCCCTCGATCCCCCCAAATAAAAGAAGTAACTTTAAATCAATTTCTTATCCCATCCCTGGGGCTGAACTTTATGCTGTCTTTGTGATGCCTTTGTGGTGAGAGACAAGAATACAAATGTGATAAATTCCATTACCATTCTCGGCCCGCATAACCCCCCCAACTAGTGATCAATTAGCCCTGGCGTCCATTCAGCACTTTCCAGCGTAATAAGCAAGAAATATGCAGGCAATGATGATGAAAGCACTTTTTTCGGAATAAATCAGGGGCTAAAGACAGTGCAAGCGTGATGAGCCGTCACCACCAATAGAATTTCTCCCCTTAGAAGGACGACCGGTCTAATGTTAGATCACCAGCCACCCGTGACAAATAGTTCTCATTGAAACTGACTTTTCCCCTGATTTTCAGGCAAGCAGTCGTCCGTAGCGATCCGTGAAGGAATGTGGATTGACTTTTGCATACCATTAGCTTTTCCCCTTATATCCTGCTCTGTGTTTCGTCGCAGGAGTCCGCTTTGTTTGCGTACCGTTATTATCAGCTAATATTTGAGTCCAAAAAGAGAAAGATTATTGGTGAAGAGCGTATGGTTGAACCGTTCACACATGGCATCCGATTATTTTGGGACCTGTTTCTTTATAAATCATTGGGTGTTTGCTCAGTAATTTTAACTTTCATAAAATAAAAGTGGCATTTTCGTTATAGGTTAACCTTTTTTGTTAAAGCTAACATTCTTTTTAAACAATATTTGGAGATTATGATGGGCTGATAATCAAGAATTTGAACACCATGTCGATATTTGCTTTATGATAAGAAAGGAACTTCTTTAATAGGTATATTTATTCTCTGATTGATGTTTCAAATTGTTGGTGACAACAGTATCTCAAGTTAAGAAATTTCTCTTTGCACTTGTTTTTTGCCATGGTGTTTAACATATAGAGATAGATTTCCGCACCATTTCAGGATTTTCTTGAATTCTTAAAAATGATCAAAAGTACGCTTTAAAATTCACTGTGTACAAATTCATTGAATATATCAAATTTATCACTTTGTGTGAATGTATGCTGTGTTCATGGGGGTGTCTCACAAAGATCCTAAGTTGAACTTATCTCTAAGTTGGACTTAAACAATTATGAAAAGCCATTAGCATCCTTGAAAATATTTTGTAAAAATTATTTTAAAAGGCATTAAATGTTGATTCAAATCATTCATATTTTCTATTATCATGGGAGATGTCATGTTCTTGATGTGGAATTTATGAAAAGTCTAAAATACTTGAATTTTGCTTTTGAATATATTTCATTATAAGGCTACAAATGGCTCTCCATAATATTTAAGTCCAACTTAGAGATAAGTTCAACTTAGGATCTTTGTGAAACACCCCCCTGATTGAGTGCCATCCATATAATCAACCTGCATGCATATAAATCTTGTGTGATGTGAATGCAGCCAGGCTCCATTGTATCACACTATTAGCACAGTTGTCACGATCGGGTGGGTGGCAAACTTCCTGTTCTCCACAAGAAATTTGTTTACCGGTTCGCTCGACATCGCACTTTACTTTGTTCCTTACACGCGCCCTTTAGCCTGCCTACCGCTCCCCATCACAAACGATATCCCCCATTCTCTATCTCTACCGATAAGGCCTGTCCTCATCAGCTGGAGATTACCAAATAACCCGTTATTTTAACTATCCCGATCGCAATTTATCCAGCTAATCTACATCTTTATCAGCCCGCAATAGCAATTAGTGTGATATTTGGTTTAGATAATCATCCCAAGATATCTTGGGCTAGTTTGCAAAAATATCCAGCTATTTGTCCGGTGCATCTTGACCAGCCCGAAGACTTGCACTATGCGCAAACGCTGAGCAAAATATCTCGAGCTAATTTCTCGAGCTAGAGTTTCGAGTTTCGAGGTCTAGTCTCGAGCTGATGAAGACGCGATTTGTAACTTTGGGATCATTTCCCAAATCAGAAATAGCAGGCTATTTGGTAATCTCGAGCTGATGATGATGTCCCGCAACATTCAAAGATGTGGTTGCGCGACACTTGCTCCTGCAACAATGGCTCGTGAATTTCCTCCAAAACTAATTCTCAACTTTAACCCAGGATTTTAATATAATCCTAACCCTAAATAAAGATCTAACTTCAAACCTAATTGGAACACTAAACCTAGCCCTTATAACGAAGAAAAAAAAGCCTGGAGTGATTGTTGCAGGATCAAATATCAGGTTACCCATCAAACAATGCTCCTATCCTCTTTTCTACTGTACTGAGAGATCCCTGAAACATCCAAAGATGAAGATTTTCATGGTGATAACCAACTATCCTCTTTCTTCTTTTGTGAATGCAGAATGTGATTCCGGAATTGATAGCCATCTTATCTTAATAGGATCTGCCGAAATATCAATTACTGCATGTGTTTTGGAGTGAGAAATTGAGTGTTGATTTTGACACTGTGTGGGTCCAGTATAAACGACGCCACATTGATGAGCAGATGACATTATTGTTGTCTCATCGTTGCGTATCTTGTTCCGAGAACAATTTGTCTTTTTGGAGCCAGAAGGGCATTAACTCATGAGCTTTAACACAGAGTTAACTCCCTCCTGTCTCTGAACAGACACAAATACATATTTATAGTAGTGCTGTAACATCACGGATATCTCCAATTCCGTTTAACCGCCAGTCAAAACCGGACGGTTTTCGGTTAAACGATTTAATTTAAAAAAAAAAAAAAAAAAAAAAAAAAAAAAAAAAAAAAAAAAAAAAATCGTTTTTTTTTTTTTTTTTTTTTTTTTCAAATCCAGCAAGCCAGGTCCGTGTGAAAAAGCGGGAAGGACTTTCATTTAACTGCAAGGTGCATTCGAAGGGGCCGATTTGTGCTTGTTAACTTGTCACAAATAATAGTAACAATGTTGTTTTTAGAAGAATGTGTAAGATCATTAATGTAAATCCAAAAAAATAGAGGACCTATAGGATAGAACCTTGTGGTACGCCGTGTGTAAAAGTTGGATGAATTATTATTATAAACTTCATATTGAGATCTATTACAAAGATTACTTTCAAACCTAGATGACAGACAAGTGTTGTTCTAGTTTTGGAGTAGTCAACACACAGATTACTGAGCTGGGAGACATTGCCAGGCATAGTGCCAGGTGGAGGGGCATAAATCGAAACTTAAAAAAAAAAAAAAAAAAAAAAAAAAAACGGGAAAACGAAACCGTCCAATTGAAAACGGAATCCGCCATGGACGGTCGGATACCGGACGGTTAAACGTTTGGTTACAGCACTAATTTATAGAGTCACGGTACTTTGACTTCATTATTGAAAGGAGTTGCTTTGAGTTTGCACAGATTAAGCTCCTAAGTTCACCCACCTATCTAGGTGTATTGTGACACATTTGATATGAAATTCTTTTGCTGTGTGCCTAATAGTATATTGCCTGAGGTATTCCTTGACAAGTAACATATTTCTTATACATTGACCTGTGACATTTTTGTGTCAATATTAATAAAATTAGCCTTGTAGCTCCAAAAATGAGTTTTTACATTCTGAACAAAAAGAAAGAATTCTTAGTTATTTCTACAGATGATGTAGGCTTTCAATCTGTTTTTTTTAAACAATTTGAACTTAAAATTCATTAACTTAGAAAGTTCATTTTGTACTTGAAGATGAGGATGTGGGTGTTATTTCTCCATCCTTACAAGACATTCTAAGAAGAGTGAAAGATGCTAAGTCAAATCCATTAAGAAACAACACGAATCCAACTTTGATTAAATTCAATAATTTTAACTGGATCCAACTCAGATATTAAACATTTGTTCTTGACTAGTAAATGTACTTTTCTAATTGCCAACCAGCGATTACTGTGAATCCCTTATTCCTATTCCTGTAGATTTCCTTAATCCCGTTGTTCTGGTTGGTTTTCCTTTTTGTGGCCAATTGAAGGATGGAGGGGCTTTGGTCGGCTCATAGTGATCTGCAAACCAGGCATCTTTTGCAGAGGAAATCGTTGCAGAGTCGATTCCAAATGAGGAAGCCATTTTGGAATTATGGCCGACTATAGAAGCGTTATGCTCACAAAAGAGGTTGTCCAATATCCAATACCAATTTAAATATTTCTATCTTGTGGGGACAGTTATCTTTAAAAAAAAATCAAACAAAGAATCTAGTGCATCTAATTACAATCCTAAAAATAACAGTCCAGACCCCTATAAATGAAAGAAGATAGTGTGGACTGTGGTGGAGCCATATGGTCAATATTACTTATATTTCATGAAATGTAATACATAAAATATATTATTTTTATATATTTCATAGCAGGGGAACAATTTTCACAGTGCTCAATGAAGTCGTTTGTTAGTTGTTACTAATGTAACTGTTACAAATCACTATATTCTAAAACCTGACAACTAGCCTTTTCCATTTTAAAACCCCTCGATCTACCCTGTACTTTACTATTTTAAACCATATCTAACATAGCTTACACATTATAGGTTTAATAGGGTGATGTATCCCTTTAATGCAGGAATCAAGTTTTAACTACTTTTCATCACCTCCAAATGAGTCAGTGATTTGAGCTCTTTCATGCAGGCTCTTAGAACCCTGGATAGTCAGTCATCCAGGGTGGTTTATACTTAAAGGTAAAAACCAGTAATGGTCATGCGATTGCATTGTGAAAGAAACGTTGTGGAATCGATCAGAAAAGGTTGATCATCTAGCATCTAGCATCTGCAAGGTTCTGGAATCATCAAAATGATAAGAAATTTGGCCCATTCTTCGTAAAGTTACAAGCACTATACACAGAAAGATGTATATGGGACTACCCTATATCTCTCACACGACCATGAGAGAAACAAATTTACCAAATATATGAATTAGTAGGCGGTTTCCCGGCAAATTTTGTATCATCATGTATTGGTCAAAACATATTCTTTCACATGATTGGTAATGAGAGCTTCCATTTAATTTTTTGAAATTGGGGCGTTTCCAATACTGGTCTTTACCTTTAAGCTTTACAGGCCTGGCCCACTCAATCTGGTACTGAGTAATATGTATTACACAGACTTATACTTGATCAGAATCTTTATTTAGCATGGCCTACCGGTATATGGAAACCCATGATGGTATTCAAATATGTGATTATTATATTATCCAGGGTGGTTTATACTTCAGCCTTAGAACTGGCCTACTCAATCTGGTAGTGAGTAATAGGTATTACACAGACTTTATATGCCTAAAAATGTACTTGATCCGAATCTTTATTTAGTATTGCCTATATGGAAACCCATGGTGGGATTCAAATGTGTGATTAAGATTTGTCTGAATATTAAGTATGAAAATGATCCCCCTTAGCACCAAGTTGACAATTCTATACTTACATGAAATTTATGAAATGCTCTTTTCAAGGTTTTTTTGCCTAGTATTTCATTGTTGCATTCATTTGTTCTGACTTACAGTAATTTAATATTTAAAAAGCCGGTTGCATTCATCAATTGTCGACATGTCGGGCAAGCCTTATGCAAGCTTTGTTGACATTGAGGCTAACTACCATCTGAGAGTAGTGCATTCGATATGAATATACCTTTGGAGTACATATCTGGAGCAGGTGATTTGCAATTATTTATCCCAATCGCGGCCTTGACTGATAAATTTTCCTCCTCCTTTGAAGAAATGAGGGTAAACGATTGCATATCCTAGTTAAAGTATCCAAAAGAATTGACCATCAAATTGATATGGAGCAACGACAATAGAAGAACTAGAAGTAATGTGCAAACGTTTCGTTTGACGTAAGCGACCTCAATTTACTCAATAAATTACACATGCTCAATTTGCGATCCGACGCTTTATTGGTCGGGCAGTGCGTAGGGACACGGGATCGGTCGGAATGTTTGTAGAATCTACGCAAGTGGTTTTGACCTACTTTTGGCTGTCACCAAGCATGATGATTAAAGGGAAAACCCTTGTAATACGTTTGTGTATATAATGAAAGCAGAAAAATAAGATAAACAGAATGGTGAAAGCTTGAAATAATCAGACCAACCATAAGAGAGTTATGAATGTTTGAAATATGAGATCACTAAGTCTATGTGAATCTCAAATTGGCAGTTCGGTCAGTGGATTTGTGAAGTAGTTGTGAATGACCCTCCCTCCAATTTGTCATGTACAAAAATTTAGTCAATTTTGTCTGCTCATTTTGTTGCCCAATTTTATTCAAACTTTCACCCGTCTACTTCTGATTTTTCTGCTTTCCTCTAGAATATTTTGCTATCAAGGTATAATTTCCCAGTGGCTCAGTAACATTGCCTCAGATTCTGAAACAAAATCCTGGCTTTAGCTCATGCTGCAATCATAATTATAAACCTTTAGGTCAGTCAGGAATCCTATGACTTTTACAAGCCGATCACCTGTCTGATTATCAAGATATTTATGATTGGAAATTGATATATCATTTTTGTTTTCCTAACGGTTTTTCTAACACTACAGTCTAATGGGGAAAACGAGTATGGTAAAACCGGTCACTCAAATATTTTTACTTTATTTAGGGCTTCAATATTACACCATTTAACAGACACTGATAACATGTAGGGCCATGCATTTCAGATTTAACATTGTTAAACGATGCCTTTAATGGAAGCTGGGAAAGCACCTCAATGTTATGGGGATGTATGAGGCCTGGACCATGGTCGACTACGTTGGTTGGTGTTCAAGGTGGCGTTTTATCATTGCCTCTCTTACGTCAATCTCACCTCGATCCTTGATAGCGGTCACATATTGAGATGCAGAGACGTAGATATGCAACTGGCTGTGGTCGCAATCGGTGTCAATATTTCACATGTCATCATTTGATGTATTCAGTGAGAGTGAATGAGAGTAAGATCTGTTATAATAAGTATGGAATCCTTTGTATTCCCCTCTTTTCTTTCCCAGTGAATGACTTGAAATCATTACTGGCTAGAGGATGAAAAAGAGTTCTGTTGAGCAAGAGGCAAGCCATGCCATGCATCCTTTATTCCTACTCCATCTCAGCCTTTATCCTCTCTCTTTCTCTCTCTCTCCCCTTCTCACTCTTATCTATATCTCTCTCACTCCCTCTCTCTCACCCTCTCTTTATCTATCTGTTATTCTCTGTTATTCTCTCTCTCTCTCTCTCTCTCTGTCTCTCTCTCTCTGTCTCTCTCTCTCTCCTATTTTTTTTTCCTTCTCTCTCTCTCTTTCTCTCTCCTAACTATCTCTCTCGTCCTCTCCCTCTTTCTCTCCCATACCCTTTTCCTTTCCCCCTCTTAGCTCGCTCGCTCTCTCTCCCCATCTCTCCCCCTCTCTCCCCCCTCTCTCCCCCCTATCTGTCTCTCACTCTCCCCATCTCAATCATTCTCCATGCCGCATGAAACTCGTCTCAAGCTTCTTATATTAAAATGTCAAGGCCAGCTACCATGAGCTAGCTCAGAATGGATACATAATGGGGGAGAGAGAAACTGAACTATGAAATATGAAGATCAGGGTCTTTCTAATCACACCCTCAAACCCCTTTCATATTCAATACCCAAGTGGGTTTAATCCCGGCTCGATCCATACCCAGAGGCTAAATTGAACTGTATCAGAGAAAGTGAACTATGAAATATGAAGTACAGGGTCTTTCTAATGACACCCTTATAAAACCCCTTTCATATTCAATACCCAAGTGGGTTTAATCCTGGCTCGATCCGGACCCAGAGGCTAAATTGAACTGTATCATAGAAACTGAACTTTGAAACATGAAGATCAGGGTCTTTTTAATGACACCTTTATAAACCCCTTTCATAGTCAATACCCAAGTGGGTTTAATCCAGACTCGATCCGGACCCAGAGGCTAAATTGAACTGAATCACTTCGCAGCTAGCTTACACTTGATGTATTGGCCTCTTCCCAGAGAGGTTGACAGAAGACAAGTCTCTGTATTATTTTATGATACCCACTGACCCAATGCAGATTTCAATTTTTAAAGAATTCTTTGTCGACCTGATCTGTTTTATGGTACAAAAATTAATCTTAAAAGATAATGAGTTGTCCCATCAACTTCATGGAAAATAAAGAAATCTTCCATCTAGAGATTTTCATTGCCTCACCTTATGAATTTTTCAATGTACAAACTGAAGCAATATTGATGGTAATTTCATAACATATAAGAGATAGATGATAAAAGGATTTTGAGTTGAAAGTGCATTGAGCACGCACCACCCATGCTATATCCTGTAAGTATCATATTACCCTTATTAATACCTGTCTCCATCCTTTCCCTTCTCGATATGAAAATCCAATAGAGGATCCATTCCAATTATCCATGCACTTATCAAAGAAAAAAGCTCTTTAAGAAAGACAGCAACCTCCCCGCTCGCTCACTCTCTCTGTCTCTCTTTCTTTCTCTCTCTCTCTTTTTCTCTGTCTGTCTCTCTCTCTCTCTCTTTCTCTGTCTCTCTGTCTCTCTCTTTTTCTCTGTCTCTCTCTCTCTCTTTTTCTCTGTCTCTCTCTGTCTATTTCTCTATCTTTCTCTATATCTGTCTTTCTTTGTCTCTTCTTTCCTCTTCTCTCCTCTTTCTCACTCTCTTACCATGTCCAAATCTCCCCCTCACCCTATTCCTCCCCTCTGCTATCTCTTCCCTCTCTCTTCCCTCTGCCCTGTCTTTCCCCTTCTTCCTATCTCCTCTCCTTACTCCCTCCTACTCCTACACTCTCCATTCTTCCCCCTCTCTTCCCATCTCTCTTTGATTCAATCTCCCTGCCTCTACAAGCCTTCAATTGTGCATCTCTAAGGCACTGCCAAGGCCACGACGCCGCCTCTTGCTTCGCTACGTGATCAGAGACATGTTACGAAGACGATAGCGATAGCGAAGATCATGCCCGTTGTATGATGCTCCTCAATTATGCAGAGGAATTATCTTCCCATTTTTTCTCGCCCTAGAACTTTCCTACCCGACAAAGCCCAAGACGTCATGCCCTCTCTGTTTCCT
Organism: Strongylocentrotus droebachiensis; assembly: GCA_035222895.1. Classification (NCBI taxonomy): domain Eukaryota; kingdom Metazoa; phylum Echinodermata; class Echinoidea; order Camarodonta; family Strongylocentrotidae; genus Strongylocentrotus; species Strongylocentrotus droebachiensis. The sequence continues at coordinate 244,020 of JAVYIG010002117.1, forward strand.
GTGTTTTAGGGGACCAACATGGGTGCATAATTTATAATAGTGTTATGGGTCGCTGGTGCGAAACACATCAACGAATTAAGAAAACGCCATGAACTCTGAGCCTGGTCACGTCACGGAAAAAGGAGGAATTGAAATTGAATGTTACCGATATTAAAGAAGTATAAATAAAAGGAATGACAGTGTTGGTTAGGTAGATACACTATTTTGCCTCTTGTTTATGCATTATTAGTATGCGTAAGTCATGTATATCTAAGACTTACGCACAAGTCGAAGATTGCCCAGGTCAATTCATTTCACCCAGTCCTGTCAAGGTTAGGTTTTATTATTAATAACTAAATAACTATAACCGAAAGTCTTCTTTTCCAATCCATGCGAGTTTACATGATAAATAGCACAGAATAGCAATATAGGTTTAGGGTAAGGGTTAGGGATAGTGTTAATTCAAGGGTAGAAGTTTGGAATTCTGTTAGTGTAGGAAATTGCAGAAGAGCAAGTGTCGGAGGATCAAGTGTCGTCTGTTCAGACAAGTCCCAGTTTCCGAGGGGCATGCAAACTTCTTGTTAAGTCTGCTTTACAAACACTTATTATTATCGTCATTACTAAAGATAACTTGTAAAGATGAGTATCGCAGCAAAACTGAAACTTGATAGGGCTTTAAAGAATCCAACAAAGAAGTATACTTTCAATGTATTATGGAAACTAAAACAATGCTAATTGATCCTTCTTTTGTCCAGTTCAGATTGCGGTCATTGGAAATCCCCAATGTCTACTATCTTTTCTTTATTATTGTCTGCTGTCTATTGAAAGTCAGAAGAATGTCAATTCTGTTCATGAATTAACACTTTTCTGGCTTTAAGCATGCTATTAGGCCATGTAAAATTGATTTCATGTTGGATCGTCCCCGCCCGCTTCCTTTTTGGGGGCCGCCTCCTATTTTTTGTTATTTGTTATTTTTTTTTTTTTTTTTTTTTTTTGTAAGAAAAAAAAACATGAAAAACACTGCTAAAATGGCTCTATTTCTGATTTAAAAAAAAAAAAATTGTCGGCGGCCATCTTGAAAAAAAATAGCCTCGACTGTCAGGGAAAATGTACCGAGCGGCCATTTTGAAATATCAAATATCAAATAACATGGTACACCCTCCTCTTTTTCAAAAAATCCGGACGATCAACATGTAATCAATTTTACATGTCCTTAATTGTTCTTTCTGATTCTCATGTTTTGCATCAGGGAAAATCTGAAGATCAGAGCTTTTTCCTTCCAAACAAAATTCTTATTTCTTTTATTGTTTCAAATTTTGTTTAAATTTTAAAAGGAGCCCTCGACCTCCTGATTTTTGTTATCATCTGTAACAGAAATCTGTTGTCTAAAATCCATCCAATTTCAAATCCAATATCAATTTCAATATCAAATCCAACACATACGGTTTTAATACTTCACTCTATCTCACCTGTAGTTAACTCAGAAATTTAACATGAAAAAATGGGGGGGGGGGGGGGGGTTATATTATGTTTGGGATAGAAATTTAATCTGTTTTGAGCCAGAAGGGCATTAACTCATAAACACAGAGTTAACTCTCTTCTCACTCTGAACAAACAGTTGGACGTTCTATCCAAGAGTAGGGCGGGGGAATCGCAAATCAACCAATTATTCATTTACTTGGTCTACCCCAACGATGCAAATTGAACCAACTCTTCTCGTTCCCGTGTAAGGCAATACCAAAAACGGTGGCAGGGCTGTAATTCACCTTGTGAGGGATGCGTAATAATCAAGTTGTCTTAGCGACTGAACTTCAACTCTGCTCCATTTCTATTGTTTTTTTCTTCGTCCTGGGGAAGAAGTGGCTGTCAGATGAGTAGTCTACTTTGGCAGACCTTTTGGAGACACCTGTCTGTTCACTGCAGGCCAGGGCCCTGCTTCACTAAACTTGATATCAATGACAAGTTGCGATAGCTGTTACAAGCTACTGAAATCGTGGCATATGATTTGCTGAGAGCAAATTAGTCATTGAATTGAAGCATTTGTTATTGATAATAAGTTTGATGAAAAGGGGCCCTGGTCTGCAGTACTAGCTTGGTGAGATGAAGATGCAGTGTTTCAGTGTATGCTCTGGCAGCGATTGCTCTTGGCTCTATTTTGTCAAAGATATAGGTTTAGGGTTAGGGTTGTATTTTGGGTTATAGCTTAGGTTTAGGTTATGGTTTATCTTGCAGTGCAGGGCTTTATTTATGCCATCTTCATCTATTAGCCTATATTATGATTTAGACAAATTTTACTTTATAACAGTGCCTGTGCTTGTATACATTGCCTGTGCCACAGGCGAGATTCTCTGGCTGCACATAGAGTTTTGTATGTTTAGAAGTAGTCTCCTTTCCAACAGTCACTTCAGAATTCCATTTTGATCCCTCAAGAATTATGGCGTTTGAACATCAATTTTTTTATCCAGAGAATTGACGTGGCTGGAGATTCTCCTCCTGTTACAGACCGACGCCTGATTTTATCTTCAGAATTTAATCGGCTATCTAAGTCCGATGAAGTAGACCAACGGTAGCCTGTATTGATATTGATCGGTCGTGCTTCATTGTCAGACCCAACACCTAGTGAAGCATCGCTGGACGACCCACATACGGCCTGCCTGACTGAACAGTTGGATGACCACTGACCGTGATTAATGATCGGGTGTCCTACTTTCTCTCTTTGACAGTCCCCTAAATAACCTCCCCTCCAGGCTTGGGGAATTTTATTTCCAATTAAAATGATGATGTGTGTAGCCTCGTCCGAAATTGACTGGTACTGTCCATTGTTCAATTAGATGCATCATTTGCGATGGTATACACATTCCATACTTGGTCCAACTCCCGTTTTAAAGAGAGGGGAAAACCCACTTTGCCTGGAAGCAAGGCTAGCTAACCCAAATTAAATATTTATGATAGATGGTGAGAAGTGACGCTCATGTAGAAAGTAGGTTAGGGGGTCAAATCATATGACCTTATGCATAGGATATAGGTCTTAACTTGGTCTTACATGTAAATATTAGTACAGCCAAGCTACTAATGTTGCATTTTTTTCCTTATTTCATTAAAATTCAATGTTATCTAATAATTAAGCTTGAATTTACCAGACTTGACTTTTGCAACAAAAAATTATGGAAGTGCGAGCTGGTGATAATTTCCTTTAAATTGTGAAGTTATTCATTGCAGACTCGAAGTAATTAGCTCTTCAGATGCTCTCAATATTCAAAAGATTACCAGGAGTACACTGTATCCATATTGCCTGTTAAGAGCAGAACGACATTGAAGGCTCGTTCAGTTATAATGAGACAAAAGCAGTGGTGTTTTATGATGACGTAGGGTGTCGTACACTTCACATTTTTGTCTCTTATAACACAAAGCTCATTGCTTACGGGCAAGTCCCGTTTTTTGCGACGGTTTACCGTGCTATAACACACAGTTTAACGCCTTTATGGCTCCTAACACATAATATAATTATGAAACATAATTCTGCATGCAGGTCGTGTGTACTGAAAGCGGGCATTCTTCACTTGTGACTGCATGCATGCATTAATGGGCTTTTCAACTGACCCTCTTCTCAACTCCGCCGCCTGGCGACCGCTTCAAATCCCCCATCCTTCTCCCACCCCGGTCTTGAGTTATCTTAGCACTCGAATCCTCCCCAGCCATAGCCCTATGTTCGTAAGATGCATGACGGAGATAGCACTTTGAATTATTCAAACACACATACAAATCATGATCATATCGGCTTATCTCCTTCAGAGTCAGACGGGCGTTACTCATGTATTACAGGACATGGGTGAACGTTCTTCTGAATCTCGGCCTACATGTATGATATCGAGGGTTCAGTGACACAAAGACGTAACTCCATATTTTGCCCAAATGAGTATTTCATATCAAAATGTTCTGAAAAATGTGGGTTTTCCAGGAAACACAAAGACTTGACTCCAACCAACACCCCATTGAAGTCAATGGCTAGTGAAACATAGATCAACTCCTTAAGGCCCAAGTGGTCAGTGACATATAAACCACTTTTTCTCAAAATGGCCAAAATGGAGTTCCGTCTTTGTGTCACTGACCCCTCGGTATGCTCTTGGTAATCTTCCTGTCATATCTGTCTAAATCCTGTTTGATATTTTTTTAATTTGGATGCTGAGGAAGCCAAAATAGGTGACCCTTTTCTCACCTCTGGCTTCTAGGGGTGCTGCGGATCCTATCCTATCGCTGTTCTCGTCTTCCGGCATGCGTTATTTACGTGTAGCATTTGAATGCAAGTTGGTCATTGCCCGTTTAATGCTGAAAAATTCATATTCAGATGTTTGGATTGCATCAGCATTTTGCTGAAATGAGATATTGATCCTAATGTCATACAGTTTGTATAAAAGTAAAATATTAATTTACAGAAGACTGTATGGAATGTTCCCTTTGCATGAGGTACATGTACAATAATTAGACTACATTTATATCAATAGCCCCTTTTTTATCTTTACTTGAAATTTAAAGTTGAAATCAATCATTTATTGATAACCAAGGTTTCTGCAATTTTTTTGTAAATATGGTTAAGGCTAGTATAGTCGTGGTTGTGATTATGTCCATATTTATGATTTGATGGAAAATTCTTGAATTTATGTGCATTGTTTATACCATGTATATCTTTGCAAATAGTCGACATGGAGACGCAAATAACAAGGATGGGAATCAGTGTAAAACATACTTTTCTGACCTTAGGATCTCTGTTAAGATTAGGTATTATATAAGTTTGAATTTCTCACATTGATACTGTGTATTGACTATTGTATTGTTATAAAAAGAGAGCCTCTTTTTGAGTTTACCAGAGCTATTTTGGAGCTAAAGCAGTCACTGCTTCCCTGTATTTTCTTTTTTTGCTGATGTCAATATTTTCATGAAGCGTTAACGAACACCTTTAAAGGTTAGCTCTCTCTCGTGGCCCTGCCCGGTCCCATTAGTTCAGCGCTAGTTCAATACCATTTCTCTGCCCCCCTCCTCCGCGATCCGTCCTAAACTCTGTGTCCTATTAAATCCGTGGAATCAGGCCAAGCGAACAGAGGAAAAGGGAGCGATTTCTTTTACAGATGGGTGCCAGCAGAAGTTGATGTGTTCATTTTTAGCTCTCGTTCGTTCTCCCTCTTTCCGTCCTGTTTCTCTCATCATTCTTTCTCCCGCTTTGTCTTCGTTCGTTCGTCCGTCCGAGGTGGGATTGTGAAGCGGGACAGATTGAGTTCAGGCATGCTGCATTTAACCCATGAACTCACGCTGCCTTCATACTACAGAGATTCACCGTTTAGCTGTACCATTCTCTTCTACATGTGAAGCGGGACAGATTGAGTTCAGGCATGCTGCAGTTAACCCATGAACTCGTGCTGTGTTCATACTACAGAGATTCACCGTATAGCTATACGATTCTCTTCTACGTGTGAAGCGGGACAGATTGAGTTTAGGCATGCTGTAGTTAACCCATGAACTCACGCTGCCTTTATACTACAGAGATTCGATGTATAGCTTTACAATTCTCTTCTACATGTAATTACCTATAGTCTGAACGCTATATGAAGAAACGTTGTATAATGAAACCTCATGAGCATCATTTCAAAAGAAAACTATCAATATCAGGGTCCCACTCCAAACTGAATGTTGTATCGTTTGAAAATCGTATAACTATTAACTAGAGGGGGTGGCTTATCATATTCTTGCACACTTGATGGTTAGCTAGCTGCCATGGCAATCAACCTCCAAAACCAGTTACTTTGTACTATGTTTCCTTACAAGATGTTTTTCCTAGTCTGAATGCTCCTTTCATTATATAGCAATTCTTACAACGTTTCTTTAAAACGTTTAAATACAAGTTTCGTATAAATTTCCTACAGTCTGGACAGGGCATAAGAGGAAAGGTGATACTGCAGGAAGTCGGTAGAGATGGCCTCCTTTTCCTCTACTTCAGTGCGTCTCTCCATTTCCTGGGAACTTTCCCTTCCATTTTTACTTCGTTTTTTTGTTAGCTCTTTATAATGGTTTGACAGTGTCTGCTGAGAGCAAGAAGGGCACTAACTTGGATTCTTTGACGTAGAATCAATGTCCTTCTGTATCTCTCTCTCTCTCTCTCTCTCTCCCTCTCCCTCTCTCTTTCTTTTTGCTTTCCTCCTGTCCGACATCCCTCTCCTTCTCCCTCTCTCCCTCTGACCTCTCCCCTTGCTCCTTCCTCCCCCTCTCTCTCTCTCTCTCTCTCTCTCTCTCTCCTTCCCTCCTCTCTCCCCTTCTCCTTTTCCCTCCTTCTCCCCTTTACCCTCTCACCCTCTTTTCCCTCTCTCCCTCCCTACCCTCTCTCTCTTTTCCTTCTCCCTCTCTCTTTCTTCTCCCTCACTTTCTTCTCCCTCTCTCTTTCTTCTCCCTCTCTCTTCTCCCTCCGTCTCCTCCCTTTATCCCTACCCTCCTCCCTCCCTCTCCCTCCTCCCTCCTTCCTCCCTCCTCTCTCTCCTCTCTTTTCCTATCGAACTTCTATTCCTCCAAACCCGTGCACACACTCTCTCTCTTCAACCATCTTTTCAACCATCTTTACTTTCTCTTTGCTCTCTTCTTTCACTTTCAATAGTGTGACTCATTGCAATGAACATGACTTTACCAACTGATTTGGCCTCGTCTGTTGTGCAGAAGCAAATGCGCTATCAATCATTCTTGGCCTGAAAATAAATTTGTCATTTAGTCTGTATCAGTGTACTGATATATCAATAAAAAGATGTAAGGGGCACTTCTGCGTTGGTTATTTGCATGATGCCATTTCTGACTTGAGATAGGATAGCTATCAAACATATTCCTACAGGAATATTTCACGAGATTATTTCACGAAACTTTTCACTCTTCGCTTCCACTGTAGGAATAATACAAACTTAACTGGTTTCTTCTGAAACTGTTCAATAAAACTGTGCGTTCAGTGCCAGAAGGGCACTAACTTCCATGTAATAGTGAATGGGTTAATGCCCTTCTAGCTCCAAATAGACAAAATGCAAGTTTCTGAATGATGTTCTCTAGATCTTGAAGTGGTAGGGATACACCTCATGTAGTGTCGATGAAACTCATGTGCACACAGTTGATACTTATGTGCACACAGTTGATACTTATGTGCACACAGTTGATAGTTATGTGCACACAGTTGATACTCATGTGCACACAGTTGAAACTTATGTGCACACAGTTGATAGTTACATGTATGTGCACACAGTTGATACTTATTGTGCACACAGTTGAAACTTATGTGCACATAGTTGAAACTTATGTGCACATAGTTGATACGTATGTGCTCACAGTTGATACTTATTTGCACACAGTTGAAACTTATGTGCACAGTTGATAGTTACATGTATGTGCACACAGTTGATACTTATGTGCACACAGTTGAAACTTATGTGCACACAGTTGATACTTATGTGCACACAGTTGATGCTTATGTGCACACAGTTGATGCTTATGTGCACACAGTTGAAACTTATGTGCACACAGTTGAAACTTAATTGCACACAGTTGAAACTTGTGTGCATACAGTTGATGCTTATGTGCACACAGTTGATGCTTATGTGCACACAGTTGATACTTACAGTGTATGTGCGCCAGTGTGCTGCAGGCTACAGTGACCCTAAGCAAACTCTTGAAACATAGCACTCATTGATCTTGAACCCAACATTCAAGAATGTTTCCTCCTACGATCATGTCCTCCCATAAAGCAAATCACCGCTCCTCGAGTGATTATCGCTTCTTATCTTCACAAACCTCGAGTCGATTTCACACCCCGAAGAAAATCACCGGGCAGCGATACCCGTTCGACCCGATTTTGTTTCAACCCCCCTAATCCTCGGCTCTCCTCCATTCTCCAAGTTCCGAACGATTAGCCGCAAGGAAGGTGTGATGAAAACGGGAGATAGCCTCAAGAGGAAAAGAAGATGGAGGTCACAAGAAGAAGGGGTCACTGCCAAAGTGGAAGAAGACAAATTGAAAAATTGATGTGAGAGATCATAAAGGTTAATGAGGAGATTGGTACCATGGGAGGGGGGGGGGGGTTAAAAAGTTTTGAGATACACAAAGTTGGTGAAGTAAAAAGGTGACAAGAAGCGAGATAGAGAGAGAGAAAGAGAGAGAGAGAGTATTTACACTACCGAAAGAAAATATAAAATAACGGTGTTTGCTCATTCGTATTTCTGGTGAGTAGTGCTCAAGCGTGACTTGTTTAATACCGTTTTGTATTGTATGAACAAGGTTTGACAGGCAATAGTAATTGAAATCATGACAGCTCTTCCTTCTCATTCAAACTGTCAATCAAACATCAAACATGATTGACAGGAGTTACCTTTTAGAATTGCATTCATACCATAATATAGGTCCTATGTGTATTGTATAGTCTGCGCGCACAGAAACTTGCTTGGCACATGAACATCAATAATTCCACAAATCCGTGAGCCTAGCCTTACATTTTCATTCTCTGGCTGTGTCAGGGACAGATATAGTGCAGGGGCTATGGAGTGCACTGGTCTGTGTAGTCTTGATAGTATTATAGTTCAGACACTTTATATTAATAGTAATATTGGATTCTTATATAGTGCACATATCGACCTTGCAAGGTCCTCCAGGCGCTTCAACATTACCCGGCTATGCTAGGCTGCCGATTTCGACGCACACAGCATTTAAGCAATTTCTTCCTACTGGTACCCATTTAACACCTGGGTGGAGAGTGGCAAGTGTAGATTAATGTCTTGCCAAAGGACATTGGTGCCGCGGCGGGACACATTGTGACCGACACAGGTTCATGCCTACAAACTAGCCTATGTGTAGAGTCATACCATTGTGTATTGATTGTACAAGCTGCCAAGCCACCTACGTTCATACAGTCCACCATAGTAGTCTGCAGTTACAGACCCTCTTTCATCTTGAAACAGAATACAGGGTCTGGAGTATCAAGACTATGAATTTGCATTCATTGGTCCTCTACAGTAGCTGTCGCTGCCATTTGAGACACAGACATTGACAGTTTAGTCTGGGCTCACGTTGCAGTTGATTTTGTGCTAGCTGCAAATAGTGTCTGTGTCGCAGACTATTTTCATCTTGAGATCCATTTAATATTATGACAAATAAATTGTTTCCTTGAAGTTACTTTTGATCTGATCAGTATATTCATTAGCCAAAATATGCTTATAATTCAAGGTAATTAATTATCTGAACAGTAAATGGAACTGTTTCTTATTATGAGTGTAAAGAGGCCCAGCCCCTCCCCCCTGATTTAAAAGCAGGCTAACTCTAAACTTACCATTCAGAACTATAGTTAATAGCTATTATTGTGTAAAAAAAAAGTTCATATCACCTTTCAAATTGCACAGAGAATATCTTGCACTGCATGTCATTTGCAATCGACCTAGAGCAAACTAATATGAAATATGAAGACAAATTGTATTCATATTTCATATTTATACTATTCATAATTGAAAATGGAGCTCTCAGACATGAAAGTAGGTCCTATCATTGACAACAAAGTTAAAACAGAACATTTCATTAAGTGACCTTTTCCTCGCCTGAAAGAGCTTTTCATATCGTGAAAATTCACAGTGGATCTTAAAGGTAAAGACCAGTTATGGTCATGCGATTGCATTGTGAAAGAAACGTTGTGGAATCGATCAGAAAAGGTTGATCATCTAGCATCTGCAAGGTTCTGGAATCATCAAAATGAAATTTGGCCCATTCTTCGTAAAGTTACAAGCACTATACACAGAAAGATGTATATGGGACTACCCTATATCTCTCACAGTCAAATAGATATAATAATTTACCAAATATTTCAATTAGTAGGCGGTTTCCCGGCAAATTTGTTATCATGTATTAATTTTGTCAAAACATATTCTTTCACATGATTGGTAATGAGAGCTTCCGTTTCATTTTTTGAAATTGGGGCGTTTCCAATACTGGTCTTTACCTTTAATAGGGGCAAGGATAAAAGAAGTCTGTAACGAAAGAAGGGCAACTGAGCTGAAAACCGATGATGAAATTGGAGAGATACTAAAGAAGAGCGGAGATGGATGAAATACGAGAAGGAGCGAGGATCGGGGATTGAAAGAGGGCCGAAGTGCAAAGTATCCTCTGTCATCATCGCCGTGGCAACCCCAGAAAATGAAGACAAGATGGGCTACTGGAGGGCATTATTGTGTTACCCTGGCAACCAGACACTGGATGAGAGGTTTTGGTGGTGTGGCCATAAATCTTGATGGCTTTTTACCCAATATCTTCCTTCTCAAACCAAGCTGAATCAGTAAATCCCCATTTGCTCTGCCTTCACCCTCATTGGTTCTTACATCACTTCTTACATCGCTCTCATCAGTTCTTACATCACTTGGTAAAAGAATGAATTCCTTGATCGCTAGGTTAAAATTAGCTATGTCTTGAATGAGGCTACAGTGGATAAAAAAAAAATTGAACTGTTTATAGGCTGGTACAAGCACTGAAATGGTTCAATATAATACTTTATGAATATGATGTGCATGTGGCCAATACTGCGCTATAATAATCTGGGCCCTTTATTAGCACCGTTTTTATTATTATTATTATTATTATTATTATTATTATTATTATTATTATCTAATGCAAAGGGATATAGAGCTAGTGTGTAGCCTGGCTTTCAGGAAACGTTTCTTTAATCCTAGCAACAAATGAATTGCTAACTTAGTACAGTGGAGATCCCATAATCTGAGATGGATTTATATACTTATTGGTTAACATTTTTAAAGATTATCTGGATTATGTTAATGGCTGCGCTGTTAAAAGAAACCTTTATGGTTTTATAAGCGTTCCACCTTTCTCGGTAACCATAGAAGTCTTAATTTGTGCGTGTGTGTGGCATTTTTCAAGGCGGGTGGTCCCTCCCCTCTCTATCATCTTTCCCCTGTGGAAATAATGGGCTTGACGCCGGGCAAAGTGCTTTCTCGTCTTCCCCCCCTAAGCAGCGGGGATAAAGACGGGTGGAAATCGGAAGCCTGGGCTAGATGGAGAGGTGAAGAAGATGAAATCCCCAACGAATAAAGGAATAGCTTGTCACTAAAGGAGATATCAAGGTGTAGTTATTATCCCTCCCCTCCTGCATCACCAGTTTCATGGGCCATGTTCATATTGTAACTATCTTTGAGAAAACAATTTTTGCTAAAATGTAACATCACAAAAATATATCACCTAAACAAAAAATTGATATCCTGAAAAACAACAGTGCCCAGAAGTCCAAAATAGGCATAATCACTCTAAATGTTGCTGGTTTTTTTTGTGTGCATTATTTTAGAAGCATTTATGATATATATTCATATGCAGTTCATTCTCTTTTAATTTTACTTGAAAATAAAAACCAAGTCATGCTTTTTGAAGAAAGATGTATTTCAAATTCTGCAATTCAGCCATTTGGCTGAGAATGAAATTTCAGAATAAACCATTACCTTGCCCCTACCTAACGCCCTTACCTGTACAAGATCTCTTCTCCAGAAGACCATCATCTTGAATGAAGATAAGCAATCCTAAATAAGCATGTCTTCATCAGCTCGAGATTGCCAAATAGTCCGCTATTCCTGATTTGGGAAATAATCCAAAGTTACAAATTGCGTCTCCATCAGCTCGAGATTCGACCTCGAAACTTGAAACTCTAGCTCGAGAAATTAGCTCGAGATATTTTGCTCAGCGTTCGCGCATAGTGTGATTCTTCGGGGTGGTGAAGACGCATCGGACAAATAGCGGGATATTTTGCAAACTAGCCCAAGATATCTTGGGATGATTATCTCAACCAAATATCCCGCTATTTACAACTGCGGGCTAATGAGGACGCAAACTAACTGGATTATTTGCGATTGGGATAGTTCAAATAGCAGGATATTTGGCAATCTCGAGCTAATGAGGACAGGCCTTATGTGAACAGAACCAAGTATCCTCTGTTCAATGGCTGACCCCTTTTTCACGGTCGGGTTCTCCTTATTCTCCATAAACCTACCATTACTCTAGTTCTGCTCCCATTCCCGCCTCGGTATCCAGGCCGCATCAATTTCACATCTTTTCTCTTTTATGTTGCAGCCTGCGTATCGCTTAGCTCTGAAAATCAATTTGTCAGACATTTTCAATTTGATCTGACACAGTAAGATACAGTAAAGGTTTCTGGTAGGTATTTCATCATGCCAACTTTGAATGAATGATTTCACAGCAGGCAAGGTATTAAAGATACCCGACTTTGATAATGAATAAAGTTTTTATTGAATATAAAACTCTTTTGGGGTATTTATGACATGGATTATAATGAACATCTTCAAAAAAATTGTCTTAAACTATAAATGAACAGGATCCCATTGCCTTTCTTTCTTTCTATTTTTTTTCTTGGCAACACTTTGTGACTTGGCATACTGGTAGGAGCAAAGTACGAAGTTTAGTTGCATTGTACAATTTAAAGAAGAAAACATAACATATGAAGAAGAAGAACATTTTTCTTTCAGACAGTGTATGAACAGAAGTGTATTTTGCAGATATAGTCACAAAAAGTTCAAAACCCTAAAATGCTTTTGGGAAGATTGGTACCCTGCTTTCAGACTGCTAGAATTCATTGTATACTGTATAGCTATACAAGAATCTAAAAGCTTTATGATAAGGAACTACATTTTTCTTCTTCTGAATTTCTTAATTCTACTGGCCATACAAGAAAAGAAAAGTTCTTTCTTGTGACATTGTATTCCTTCTCATCCAGCCTTCTGCCAGCGATACAGCTTTACAAGCGCATAAAAGTTCATTCTTTTTAAATTGTATTCCTTTTGCCGGCGATACAGCTTTACAAGCGCATAAAAGTTCATTCTTTTTACATTGTATTCCTTTTGCCAGCGATACAGCTTTACAAGCGCAGAAAAGTTCATTCTTTTTACATTGTATTCCTTCTGCCGGCGATACAGCTTTACAAGCGCATAAAAGTTCATTCTTTTTACATTGTATTCCTTCTGCCAGCGATACAGCTTTACAAGCGCAGAAAAGTTCATTCTTTTGACATTGTATTCCTTCTCATGCAGCCTTCTGCCAGCTATACAGCTTTACAAGCGCAGAAAAGTTCATTCTTTTGACATTGTATTCCTTCTCATCCAGCCTTCTGAAAGCGATACAGCTTTACAAGCGCAGAAAAGTTCATTCTTTTGAGGTTGTAATCCTTCACATTGAGCACATCCTTCTAGGTCACCCCATTCATCTTCTCCATCTCCGTCTCATTCATCTTATTATCTACCGGTAACTGGTTATATAAGAAAGAAAAAGGGAGCATGCGATGACAGATAAGAAGCGTTTCTATGGACAAGAGGGTCGCCATGGCAACTGGGACATCCTGACCTTTCCGTTGTACAAAGGGTTTGCTTTGAGGGCTTCGATCGCAGCAGTGGAAATCATTGCTTTGGAGACCGCCGCGCGGCTCTTTACATTCAAGTAAAGGTTGATGCATGATGTTATGAGGCAGAGACAATGAACTTGATGGCTGCCCCAGGCTACGGCCAACTCTCTCTCAACTCTCTCTCGCTCGATCTCAATGCCTTATGACATGATGTCCTCGTTACATGGCCGAACCAAACGATGCCATGCCCATTGATAATTGACGAAATCTCTGTCATTCAGGGCGATGTCTTTTTCTGTTGGTCTGGAGAATAATATTAATGATGGTGATGATGATGATGGTGATGGTAATGGTGATGATGATGATGATGATGATGATAATGATGATGGTGATGATGAGGGGGGGAGGGGTGGGGAGGAGAGGAGGATGAGGAGGATGAGGAGAAGGAGAAGGAGGAGTACTAACCAATTTTTGACAAGCACTTTCAACAAGTCACATAATGTAAATGAGCTGCTCAAAAAATTGAAACAGTCCCTTTAACTCAAGAGATAGAAACTTGTCCTAATTTCTCTTCAGTTTTTATGATGTTCACGTGGGAAAGGGGCCTTGATAGATTAATTGCAAGGTACTTTCACCTACCAGTAGATAGTCAGGCCCCTCGATGTATCTAGGCCAGAAATGAACAAAAGGTTGGTAGATCTGGAAGTAGGTATAAATTTCAAGGTAACAAATGCTGTATGAATATAGCAAGTCATTTTTTAACACACCTGTACATTTCTAATTTACATATTGTGGCCCTGAAGTCGCTTTGTATGGTGTGCACAGCAGAGTATTGTTTCTTATTGTTCATGTTACTCTTAAAAAGGTGAAAATGTGAACGAAAATATACTCTTAAGAGACATATAGCTTTATGAATGATGCTAATTAACTTGAATGTATATGATTACCGTAAAAATTAGTCCAGAAAATGGGTGGCAACAATGGTCTCAAAATCATTTAAAATCACCTTGTTATAATAATGATGATTTTCATATCTACCCGGTTAGTAATATAATTTGTTTCTGTTATTAAAGTTTCTCTTCACAATCTTACATAGTTTTTCTTCAAACTTCTATGTTCTTGTTTTGTTTTTTTAATACTTTTTAGGGGGCATTCTAAGTCAGATTAATAAACAATTGAAGCACTTTGACACCAAAGTTGTCAAATAATACTCATAATACCAGTTTGGGGACTATAGACAGTTGTTGGCCTTTACTGTTTATAAGGATGCACACGACTTGGTCGTCTGTATTAGTACCCGCTGTCCCCCTTTAGTTTACAATTAACTTAGCTATCCTTTATTCTGAGAAAATCAGCTGTAATTTGTTTCTGATTGGTGCTTTTGCAAATGGACCTTTTGTTTAAAGGACCTCTAATGACAATTCATACAAACAATAATGTGGTAATACATCTTAATGAATGAGGTAAGATGCCTGTTGAAAACAACTTAGGCTTTCAGTATGCAATAGGATCATATTTGCGAAGTATCTATATTTCTGCCTCCTTAACCCATAGACTGTTCCCTATTCTTGCAACTTGCATTTCTCAATGGCTTCCACCCAAGTAAACGTTTATACAACACTTTCTCCGGCTAAAGTTACTTCTCGGGCCACATCCTACAGTAACCTTATTGATAACCTTAACCCTGCACCAAACACTCAACCTCCCTTCAGCCCTAACCCTAAACCTAAGTTTGAATCTTGATTGCAAGTTTTGCAACACCAACCCTAATCCTATGTATTTGACAGTATAATGCCTGGAGCAATCGTTGACAGTACATATCAATCTCTCGGAGCCAGCAGGGCATTAGCTCTGTGTAAAAGTATACGTGTTAACACCCTTCTGGCCCCAAACAGATGATATGTAAAAGAACCGAGTTGACGCAAGGTTAGGATTGGAAGAGTTAATGTCCCGCAAGGTGGACCCCAACTGCATTGCCCATATCTTCTCCGAGATTAATAAGAAACGGAGGACAGACGAGAAGGACGAAATCATATCTCCTCTATAAGGAGCCATATCCAAGCTCATCTCGTTAGGACTCATTAGCCTTTATTCCCTCGTTGTCATGGCAACTCTATATGGATAATGAAGGGTAGATTAGTTGTAGGGATTTGTTTGTGAGTGGGAGTAGAGCTATGGATGGCTGGATGGTGGGCAAGAGGAGAGGATGATGCGGGGAAGAAAAGATGCAGTCCGAGAGTCCTTATACAAGGAGATGGTGTTCGGTGACCCATTATGGATTGACCTAGTATTCTGTTTGATGCTTCGATTGCTCTTGTTTAAGAAAGTGGGGGCAATGCTGACTGCCCCCACTTTATCTCTTGCAGTCTGCATTCTGGCACATTGTTACCCTCCAGCGGTAGTTATATAATCCTGATGCTGTATGTTTTATCATATGCTTAATTGTTACTAACATATATTATGAAAATGGAGAAGAAAGGGCAGTTATGACATCGGAGCCAGAAGGGCATTAACCCATATAATTTAACAAGAGACTTAATGCCCTTCTTGCTTTAAAGGCATTGTTTAACAATGTTAAATTTGAGATGTATGGCCCTAAGTGTTATCAGTGTCTGTGATATGGTGTTATATTGAAACCCTAAAAGAATTGCTCTTCAAAATGATCATGAAGTGCCTCAAAAATGTAAAAATCTTTGAGTGACCAGTTTTACCATACTCATTTTCCCCAATGGGCTGTAGTGTTATGAAAACCGTTAGGAAAAATGATATTTCGACTTCCAATCATAAATATCTTGATAATTAGACAGGCGATCGGCTTGTAAAAATCATGGGATTCCTGACTGACCTAAAGGTTTATAATTATGAGTGCAGCATGAGCTAAATCCAGGATTTTGTTTTTTAAATGGATGATGTAATACTGACTACCTATTAGACCTCGGCCTAAGACAGGGGTAGATTATACTGGTGGCATCATTAATACACTGTCTACTGAGCGCCAAAAGGGCTTTAACTCCTACCATTTTATGTAGAGTTGATGTCCTTCTGGCCCTCAGCCGATGATATCTTATGTAAGTAAGTCCGATGGTGAAGATATGATGGTAGGCAGAGTATTCATAAAGGGGGGAAATCAAGTTATTACAAATTAATTGAGCTCATTAAATAGAGTGAGAGAGAGAGAGAGAGAGAGAGAGAGAGAGAGAGAGAAAGAGAGAGAGAAAGAGAGAGAGAAAGAGGGAGAGAGAGAGAGTGACCAAGAAAGAAAAGGGGGAAGCAAGAGAAAAGTTGGAGAGAAGGATGAATAAGAGATAGATCGAGAGGGAGAAAAGAGAGAAAGGGGGGGGGGGGGTGGGGAGAGAAAAGGAGATTTGAGGGGGAGAGAAAAGGAGATTTGAGGGGGAGAGAAAACAAGATTTGAGGGAGAGAGAAGAATTGATGCTGAGTGAATGAGAGAGAGAAAAGGGAGAGAGAGAGAGAGGAGAGAAAAGGAAAGAAAGGGAAAGAAAGGGAGATAATGGGAGAGAAAGAAGATAAGAAGCATGTCATGGGGAGGGTGACACACAGAGACTCATTGTGTTGTTTACACCCTACCCTGTATATCAAACTACATCAGTGTCATCTTTTAACTATGCATATCACTTTCTGCTATTGAACAGGTACCATCATAAAGTTTATAATGTGGCACAACTCACACCAAATTTAGGGTGTGTTTTAAATCTATGTGTTTTATTCCTCGTGTGTTGTAGACTTGATGGACCTGTTTGAATTCTGAAGTTTAATCCTTTTACAAAGGTGTATGAGAAGCCCAATGACCCTTGAGTTTGGGCATATCCTGTAACCTTAAACAAGTTTTCTGTGATAAAGTTGGCTCATATATATGGATTGCTTACTCATTTTCTTTTTACATTTTTTTTTTTCAATTTTGACACAGGGGCTCATAAGCTCAACAGAATCTGATCAGGAGATATGTATTTCTTAATTAAAACTTAAGAGATTACAAGGTTTTCAGACAGTGTTATATTCCATTCAACAGTTCTTAGTACGTATATCATATTCTTTAAGAGAAATCAGTGGCATCATTTCCAGATAATTCACCCTCTTCCCATTTTCCCTGTTGTTAGATGTTCAACTTAATGGTGATTTTAAACATTGGTTCACATATATATTTCATCCTCATTTGATGTATTCTTTTGTAATAGTTATCGGGTATGGTTGGTATGCTCAGTGATTAAGTCATTGACTTCTGGAATCTCTCATTCCCATTGGTTCCGTACAGAGACCAGTAGACCACCATAGTCCTGTAAGGCATAGCTTTAATTGAATGCAATACTTGTGTATGTTAGAAAGCCAGATTGTATGTGAACTTGTATCCATTTCATAGAGTACATATTCTCCTGGGTCTCATAATACAACCTGTCCTTGTCATCATCACAGTTTCATAAAAAATTATTGAAATTTATGGTCTTTTTGTCTTTCTTTTCTTTTGCTACAGGGTATGTATCAAACCAAACACACACACACACCGAGGGGGTTGTAACCACAGGGTTCTTGGAGAGACAGGTCCAATGCCTCCAAGATTTAGAACAGGAGATGCCTTTGGACGTCCCAGGAATGACTTCATCAAGGTTCCTTGGACTGCGTCTCTCGCTCAATCAGCGACCATCAACATCAGGGGGATCTCCCAAGCATCGAGAGTTCTTTCTGATGGAGTGAAGTCATGTGACTGGACGGACAGAGGTCATGTGACCTGAGAGAAGTCACGTGACTGGATTCAAATAGGAAACTGTTCTCGAGCCCCGCGCCGTCGACACCCCTCCATATTCCGTCATGTCCTCACCAAGGTCCAAAGGGTGGGTCGAAAGAGGATCTTCTGTGTACATAAGGGGAAGATGGACAAGTTCCGCGATCTATCGTCGTTTTGTCCGTTTTTATTCAATGTTCTCGTCAACGTATGACTGCAGTCTTGGTTAGCAGGAATCACGACATTCCAATCAATTCTTTTTTGTTTTTATTGTCAATATTATGTGATAAAAACTGATAAAATGTCTCCGAAAGCGACGACATCGGAGAGCAGTGATTGAAGATGAAACATTGTCGGGTTGGGTCTAATCAGTGTCTGAAATAAAGAGGGTCGGGAAAAACGAATCTCTCGCTTACTTTAACTGTCGACAGTCAAGGATTTTAATCTAGCTCACTCTAAAAATCATGTTGACTTTCTTTATTACAGTATTTTACAATAAGATTATTGTATTAGATTTTTGTATGAAAAAAAACAAAAAAATATACCAAGCTGAAAAGAAACCAATGGCCTTATTAGTATATTTAGAAGACAAAGTATATGTATAACAAATTGATTATTTCATATTCTAAACTTTCACAGACAAAGTATATATCAGAATTAGTGTGAAGAGAAATACAAAAATATATAGTCTATCTGGAGTTCCATAACTTGGGACATTTATATGTGATGGGGCTATCCAGGAAAAAACAGAATCAGGGTTGTCGTTGTATTCAGACAGCGAAAACGATTTAGTAGAGCGCTTCAAAGCTCTCACTCTCCTACAGTTTATTTGTGTGATTCACACTGCGTTAGGGTCTTTAATCTTGATTAAATTGGCTCTTCAATTGTGCTCTGGAAGATCTGTGATGTGTTCCTTTCCCAAGAGGGCTGAGACATTATCAATGTACATGTCAGGTCTGGTATTTTGGCAACCAGTTACAGGAAAATCATGGAGTTCAGATTTTTGACTTTTTGACTTTTTATTTTTGGAATAACAAAATTATATAAAACTCATTGAAATGTGAAGGAATTTTGTTGAATTCTTTAAAAAAAAAAGTTGTATTGTTGATTGCCAATGTTCAGCATTCAAGTGTCTAAAGTTTTCACAATACTGTATCTGGTATGTTCATTAACCATCAAGTGGGCACAGCGTCTGTTACTGGGGCATGGCGTGGAATACAGGGGAGATTGAACCTCTAACCTTGGCAGGTATCCCGAACTTTGTGTCCTTTGTCCTCTAGACCACAACTCACAGGAGCAAAGCAGCTGATGATTTACAAGCACATCGTCTATTTTGGGGTTTTCAAAACAAACAAAAAACTTCTTCCTGTTCTGGTTAATAGTTTAGGCATTCTAGTTATGCTAGATGATCATCTTTATTTTTCAAACTACCTACGACAGAAAAGAATATCTGAAACCGTCCAGAAAAGGTCGTTATTTTGGAGAATGAAATACTGCAAAAGGTTCTTCCACAAGTTTCGAAAAGAAGCCTTCCTCAGTCAGCTTGAGTTTAATAGCTAGTCATTATTGACTATCTGGTTGAGAGCCAGAGAACACTTTGTCTCTTCACAAGTACAGCCGTTACATAAAACTGACAAATCATTTTGAAATTGAAACAGTGGAGGAATGTCCAAATCATGTGGTTCAAATCAATCGCTGAAACAAAAATTTGCACGAGGGGAGACCCCCCCCCCCCCCCCTTTTTTTTTTAAATTTGTTTTTGTCACAAGAACTGTATTGAACAGTTTGATTAACTTTTTATTTCAACTCTGATAGCCTTGTTGCATTACTGGGCTGTATAAAATACAGCGACAGCAATTAATCAGTCTAAGTTTTTTTGATCATGAGATCAATTAGAATAATATGTTTCTGATTTATGACAAGTTCCAATCACAGATTCTTAAATCTAAGAAGTCATTCATTTCTAGACGCTGGTGGTGCGCTGTCTGAGACAATTCAACCTTACTGTATTTTGTTTCCCTGTGATCTAAAAGTAGAAAATGTAGTGTTGTACAAAATATTATTCACTTATGAAAGAAACAAAGTATCACTTCTGTATGAAATGTTTCGAGGTTGTGACCAATGTTAAAAGTGTGATTATTTGAAACGTTGTGATATTATTGTAGATATGATGAAATTATTATTTGAGGTTTCAATCACTTTAGTTTTGTTTAAAATCTTGTCTCTTTCTTTCTCTCTCTCTCTCTCTCTCTCTCTCTTCATAAAGTACTTTTCTTTTGCATGTAAATAGTTGCAATGAGTAAGTCAGAAAATCATTTTTGTAAGGTTTGAAGGTTCCTGGGAAGTGGCTCATAAAGCGAATGATTAGCCAAATGAACTTGGTTCACTTGTTATGATGTGCAACCATGTTAATGCTCCGTCTCCTTGTGAGAAGTTGCATCTATGCAAATTAGTTGAAAGGATCGGTATTCAGATGATACTTGCTAGTTATCTTCCTCGTTATCTCTCTTTCACCATCTTCTTCTATTTTTCCTTCAATCATCCATCTATTTTTCTCTCCGTAATCATTTATTGCGCTCCGTTTAACATTTTCTCTCTTTTCTCAAGACTCCACCACAAGCACTGCCCAGAACTGTTACTTTGGTATTTTCATCTTTGGCATCTTTTCCCCAATTTTGCTCGATCTCTTTCATCGTTTTACCTTTTCAAAGTCATCCCTCTTTTCTCTCGCTATCATTAGCCGATGCTTATTTTGAAGAAAAAAATATATTTTGTATACCTTTTTCTTTCTATATTTTTGGTTATCTTATTCATTTTTTCGGTTGTAAGATGATTCTGATTCTGATTTTGTGTTTGTATGTATATATGATGCCTGTAAGACCAGTGTTGGTCAACATTGCTTTGTATATTAGCCATATTATTAACCAAGTTTGAATGAAAGGCAGGGAATATTCACGTCATTTCAACAGTTTTAGTGTATGGAGATGAATCGTCTCTTTTGACTTGTTTCTGTAGAGTTCATGATTGTAAATTTAGGCTGTATAAATCAAGTATTGGAAGTAAGAAGTGCTTTACATGTTTAAACGATACCAACAGCATCACCATTGGCTCTTAATGGCTATGCCCTGCGTACAGTTCAACTCTGTGTCTGCTATTCTTGTTATTGTTCATTTCAGTGACTTACATAGACTGATAGCACAATATGTTTTCTTTTTAGCACGCTAGCTTACATAGTGCACATTAACAAGGGCATTCAGTTCATCACTCGTACATGCAATCTACATCTTCTGGCATGAGTACAGGCTCAACACGCTTTATAACCTGAAGAGCGGTATAGTAGATGTTTGGTGTGAATTGGGCCTTCTCCCTTCATTCCAAGCACATGCATCTCGTTGGTCAGTTCACACTTAAGATTTAAATTCTTTAGGGAGAGATGATGAACCTTTTTCTTCCCTCTACTACGACTGCTTACAGAGTTGTGAATCAATTGTTACGTAACCGCAAATTTCAAATTATCTCCTTCATATTGAAAGCTGCATGTTTCCCGTAGAGGTGAAACGTTGGATTCAAAACGTGGTTGCCACTTCATACGATATTGAATTTAAGTGTGAATAAGGCTTAAGAGGAGACTTGTTGCAGTAAAATGTGTTTGGCATGTCCAACCATCTTGAATCAGTGAACAGGGCACAAAAAGAGTCCTTAATGAATAAATAATGGATTCAAATTGTGTTTGCCATTTCAAACTATATCATTTTATGTGTGAACATATGATCAGAGGGATGTATTGACTTGCGGGTTTGCATCAACAGCTGTGTACCATTGCATAACGTACTCTTCATAGCTTAAAACAAAACATTTGCACTTGTTCCAGCCTCCCCTCCCCCTCCCCCTCCCCCTTTTTTCCCACCCCTTCCTCAACGCTTGCTAAGCTAGTGCATACTATTAAGGATGACTACCTAAGAGTAATCACTCAAGTCTTGTTCACATTACCCCTCAAAAGGGGTTTAAAAGTTCAATGTGAACACCCCAATGCTATCCCTCATGTGCAAGTTGCATTCACACACACACACACGGTGCTAGGTATAAATTTGTTTTCACTCGGTGAAATTGTCTGTACAAACTGAATGTGTGACAGAAAAAACGTGAGTAGTAAATGTCAAATGTATTTTATGAAAACACATTGAAAAAACCTTAAATCATATCTGCATAGTTCTAGTTTTAAATTTGCCTTATCACCAATGCACCGGTATAGTTAGGATTTGTAGAAAAAAATTATATAAATCTGATTTCCTCTGAGGAAGTTTATAAAAAAAGTATTTTCAAAGTAGTACACTTGTGGATGTTCATCATGTACAGAGTCTCAATGCGGTGTTGTTGTGTAAAGTCGTCATGAAAGTGTTGTAAACATCACAAAGAGATATCAAAAAAACTTTTATATTTTGTTTAGGTAAGATTTATCACATTGTGTATATTGAAGGAAGAAGAAAGTAACTTTGTCTCAGTGTATATTGTTCATGTATTATTCATAGCGTATTTTGAAAGGGAAAGATGGAGTGTGAAAACAAACACAAAATTATGTGTCTTAGAGTTTAAACAAAAAGTATGAAATGTAATGAAATATCATAGGGGAAAAGATGTGTTCTATTTTACTAATGTGTTGAATGTGGATAAGATCGTTGTGAAAAAAGAAAGAAATATGCTGTAGATTTTTTTTAATCATTATTAATGGAATCTTTGGGAAACATGCTGCAAAGGTTTATACATTGTTATAAATGTAGTAGCACCCTTGCTTTTGAGGTAACCCATATATTACTAGAATATGTGGTCCGTATGGCCTAGCCTGTCTTCAAGGATTTGTTTACATCAAGCTCCAGGAGTTATTTTATTTTTTATCTCTGTAAATCCTGACATCATGGTTTTAGTTCTTATTTTTTTAATCACTTTTTACAAAGTACGAGTCAGGCGACGTTTTTTTATGTGCTGTTTTTATTGCGCAACTTCTGTTTCATGCATTTTAGTCAATAGTTTTGAACATTTATGGAAATGGTTCTACGTGATCTTAATTGCTGCAAAAATAACGTCCATTGAAGAAAAAAATAATTGCTGATGATTTAACTCCCTCCTCTTTTTTTTTCTTCTTCTTTTTTGTTTGTGTAATGTAAGATACCTTAGATATTGTTCAGACACAATTGCATGTATATTTCTGTGATCTGCTCATCAACTAGTGTGTGAAAGACAGATTTATTTTAAAGGGGCAAAAAAGGCAAAGGTTGATATTAGAATGCAAAGACATGACAACTGAAGATGTCATATTTTTGGTTTATGTACTTAATTAATTGGATATAGGGACTTAAGATAAGTAGCGATACAAAAAAAAGTATCACCTTAAATGAGATTTTTTTTTCTTTCTTTACTGACCTGACACAGGGCTTGTTATAGCTTATTAAAATTTCATTCACTTTTTTTGTGAAGCAACGATTCTGAATGATTGATTATTCTTAATTAAATCTAATTGATTCAGTAATTGTTAAATTGATTTTGATTCAATGATGAGCTTGGACTCAATGTTTTCTAACAATTTTTTTTTAATGATACGGTACTGGAGCAGTATCCTCTAATTATTAATGAGAATAAATCAAAGTTAAATGTCTAAGATATATATAAAAACTCATCATTGGGGTTTACCATAATTCCATTAGGTGTATGGCAAAAAGCGATTTGGTCTAGAGGTCAAAGATCAGAAATTGAGTTTCGTACTTCTTCAAGTATTGCTTCTGCATGCTAGGGTAGTTTGTATTATTTTGATGCCTTGGATACAAGATCAAAAAAGTAATCTTGTAGCTATCCTTGCATATATTTTTCTCTTTTCTATCTGTAAAATGTTTGATTTATTATGCTTAGTCTTCACTCAAGTAAGCAGATGTACAGAATTATATTTTTGTTGTATATGTCATTCAACTGTTTTTCTTGCTTGAAAAGAAGACAATTTTAATCAGAAACTGTGTTCATTTGTTAACTTTTACTCATGAATTTTTGTATGGAAAGACATCAAACTGTGTTCTTTTTTGAAAACGTTTATTTCGTAGTTATAACGCTTAACAAATGCAAAGGAAAGAGATTTTTTAAGTTGTGTTGTTGATTTTTGAGGAAGATTCTTGTAAATATCTATAAATAAGTTGAATTATTAACTGACCAATGTAGTGTGTATGTATTCTGACCTTGCATGAGAAAATAATGTTGATTTAAAAAAAAGAAAAAACCTCTTTTTCGATGGAAAACAATGCGAAAAAAAGAAAGAGTTATGTCTTCTACTGAGTTTGTGTTCACGTTAAATGTTGAGAATGCACACGCATAATGGTATGTTTGTACACCTCTATAGGAAACCAGTGTCGCTGATAACATCAACTGAAAAAAAAAAGCCAGCACCTTTCATCCCTATACTCCCTGTTTTGGGCAAAGCTGAACACCACCCTCATCTGTGATGCCTATAACACGGGCCTTCACAACGAACATTCAGCTTACGATCTTTATACGTTTCTCTCTCTGAATGACGTCCTCGTCACATGGGGACTCAGGTCGTCTATTCTTTGTGCAATTTGTGACCACCGTGTTGAATGAGATCGCTCTGTTTTGAACTCATTCGGTGACCTATGACCTAAGCAGGGCAAAGGTCACTTTAGGGTCGGACACATTCACACATATCCATATTTGTTATTTTCTTAACCAAGTGGGTGTATTCTCCGAGTGTCCGAATATAACCTTGTACGATGTCTCTTGAATCTAGTGATTATTTTTCTCTTGTGTTCGATGTTAAGTAGGCGTTTGGATTCATTACATGTGATATCATGATATTAATGTGCCCAGGTGTTAACTGTACTCATTAAATGTGTCTTTATTTGGGAATATGGTGGTACCTGATATTTGACTAGTCTCACACCAGACCTTATGGTTTAATGGCTTGCTGAAAGTTGCATGGATGAAGGAAGATAAATGACATAATGTACTCACAGTGGCCTGAAACAGATCTAACTCTCTAATGGGGGGATTTCTAGGTAGTAGTGATACACCAACACAAGTATGGTCAAAGAATGTGATGCATTATGATAAACCAAAAATGAGCTAACATTAGAAATGTGACTGAGACATTGAAACCTGAATCCATCTAAGCTCACAACTTGTTTGATCTCAGTGCTTCATATGCGCCTCTGTAACTCAACATATTACTGAGAAAGGTTGTGTTCTTTGTGGTTCTAAAGAGAGAAACGTATCGGAAAAGGGTGTTGTTTTTTTTCGTTGCCATGGAAATGGAAGTTGTTTCCATGGTTCTGTGCGATTGTAGAGATGTTCAACATGACCTGTATTGCTGTGCATGTAAAGCGCAATGTTTACTGCTGGACATTGTCATCCCGTTGTGAGGATAAAAGGGAAAAAATTCTGATGATTAAAACTATTTTTGAAGATTGTCAATCAAGAGTGAGGTTTGTGGATGATGTCTTTATTCTCTGGTGTCCGAGTGAGATGAGAATTGATGGAGGTGGTGGTGATGATTGTGGTGGTGATGATTGGTGGTGGTGGTGGTGGTGGTGGTGGTGGTGGTGATGATGGCTTGTGGATGATGTCTTTATTGACGGTGTCCGAGTGAGATGAGATTTGATGGAGGTGGTGATGATGGTAGTAGTGGTGGTGGTGGTGATGATGGCTTGTGGATGATGTCTTTATTCACTGTGTCCAAGTGAGATGAGAATTGATGGAGGTGGTGGTGATGGTGGGGATGATTGTATTGGTTGTGGTGATGGTGGTGATAGTGATTGTCTTGATGATGGTGGTGGTGGTATTGGTTCTGATGATGGTGGTGATGCTGGGTGATGGTGATTGTAGTGTTGGTGATGGTGGTGATGATCGTGATAGTGATTGTAGTGGTTCAGGGAGGTGGAAATACATGTATTTCCACCTCCCTGAGTGGTTGTAGTGGTGATAATAATATATTCATTTGTAAAGCGCAATAACTATGTGGATATATTCTACTGTGCTGCAAGATCTCGTAAATGATGATGATGGTGATAGTGATTGTAGTGGTGGTGATGGTGGTGCCGTTGGTGATTGTTGTGGCGATTGTGGGGGTGGTTTTGGTGGTGATAGTTTTGGTGGTGGTGGTGATGGAGATTGTGGTGGTGGTGGTTGATAATGATAACAATGACTATCAGGAGTGGAAGGATGGTGATGAGAATGATGACTGTGATTATTAGTCA